>PVJA010006001.1:0-75753 GCA_004027025.1 Myocastor coypus
CAAGCTGGTTCCTCTACAGAGGTTCCTGACTCTGTGCTGGAGCTCTGGCTGCTAGCTTCTGTGAATCCCGGCGGATGTGGTCTGTAGGTGGAGGTGGAGCTTTGGGATTGAGTAGTCCTGGTAGACTCGTGGACTAGATCGGTTGCCAGACAGGATGTTTGATGGGTTTGGTGCTGGAGGTTGGACTGGAGGGGTTCAAAAAAAAAAACAAAAAAAACAAAAAACAAAAAAGGGGGGGGAGCGAGTGAGGGGATGGCGGGCCAAGGATCGTGACCCAGCCACCACGCGGGTTCGGCTACCGGCTGGGACTCGGTCGGGACTGGAACAGAAAGTTAGTCGCAGGAGCACAGAGGTGAGGCAGAGGAGCGCAGGTAGCTTACCCGCAGAGGACGTGCGGCCTGTGCTACGGGCTGGGACTCGGTGGGACTGGCCTGTTATTTTTGTTAAAAAGAAATATCAAGTTTTCTCTTGAAAAATCACCACTGATGTCTATAATAGAACAAGCTAGTGTTTCTCACAGCACTGGTGTTGTCCTCTAAAACAAGGAAGCATGTCTGAGAAATGGACATACAGCAGAATTTTCATGTTTAAATATTATCACGAATATGCCAAAAATTTCATGAAGAATGCTAATATAAAATGTAATATACTTAATATATTATTGTTGCTGGTTGAGATGTACCTAAAATGATTCAAATCTAAAAACAAATACAGCAATACTAATTGCTTTAGCCTGTTCAATACTATGTTATATCTAAGTTTTTGGAAGATATTAGTATATAATACTAAATATGTACTTCATTAAATATGTGCTGCTAACTATATTACATCTATTTAACATAAGCATACAAAGACAAAAAATATACACCATATAACAGTGAAAAACAGAGGGCAAGATATTGCCTCCTCTATCAGCGAACTTAGTATCTTAGGGAAACGACTAAGATTTGCAAATGGTTCTCAAATCCTATTTTATGAAAGTTTCAAAATTTCACATCACTGTTTTGTTAGACAGTGCCTTAATTAGTACTCAAATACTATGGAAAATCCTAATTATATCCATCCTTACGACATTATCTTTCTTCTCTGGTGCCACAAAGACTGGAATTCTACTGTATCTTAGAAATTCAGTACTTCAGATTAAGCACTTCCCCTATTTCCTTTAGATATCAGTGCTGTTTTAGTTATATTTTTCTTAGGTATATTTAATAGCTTAATTGTTGGCATTTTCCTGGGTACTTTTTAATTCTTGTTTGGAAACGAGGTATTGTCACGTTCCTCAGGCTAACTTAAAGATTGCAGTCCTTCTGCTCCAGGTCCTCAAATACTTGGGATTACTGGCATGTTCCAACGTGCCAGACTAATGCTACAGTTAAAATTAAAAAAAAAAAATCTCCTGAATAAATTACTGCAACAGCCACTTTGAGAGAGAGAGAGAGAGAGAGAGAGAGAGAGAGAGAGAGAGAGAGAGATTTCCCATAAATTCTGTGTTATTGATGACCATCCACACAGAGGCTGATGTTCACAATAGGAATAAACCTACATAAACACAAGCACTAAAACCTTGCTTCATTCTAAAGTAAAAAACAATTCTGTGTTAACATTTCATGCCTTGGTCCTAGGCAGAGCCACATGAGATTATTGACTAAGCTCAGAAGAAAATGCAAGATACTGAAATCATAGCATACTTATGGAGAAATAAAATACCTTATTATTTACTAACTGGCATAAAAGCTATAATAAAAGAGGGCTTCAGTAGACTTATTTCCACTGACATCAAGTATAAATATGACTTGATTAAATGACTATTTGTCTTTCTAACCAGGTAATAACTTTGCAGTATATGCTTTATTTTCTATTTTATACATTGTACAGTATTTATACATAGTTACCATATAACATATAAACATCTTGCTAATATTTTCTTTATTCTTTCTTTTTGTGAGTTTAATTCGACAAAGTTTGGTCACACATAAAAATTAATGGACTGGAGCCAAAAATCAAGTCATAAGCCAGGCGTGGTGGCACATGCCTATAATCCCAGCACTCGGGAGGCTGAGGCAGGAGGATCGGTGCGAGTTCGAGACCAGCCTGAGCTACAAAAGTGAGCTCAAGGCCAGCCTGAATTGCATAACAAGACCCTGTCTCAAAAAGACAAAAAATCAAGTCATAGAGCTGACCGATAGCCACAAAGACTTACCTACTCCTTTGTAGCTTACCCTCCCCCTAATGCTCATCCCTTGTCTACATCTCTAATGTTTTGTTCATTTAAGAATGTTCTATAAATGGAATTACAGTATATAAGATAGAATCCTAAGGACATCTCTTTATTTTTAAGGATTCATGTATATTTAAATGTATATATGGCAGTACACATATAATTGTATACATATATTTTCTTGATAGGATCTGGCCTCAAATTTGTATGTGTTTTTAAGTTCGATTCAATTCAATCTCCAAGATATTAGAGATGGGTAAATATGCCAGAATGCAAAATGTAGGGAGAAATTTTCCTTGAGCACAGCACAGCTCTGCATTTTAAAAGGCTCAATGGTTTTCAGGACTGGATTCGGTCATGGAGCTTATGAGTATTAAAGTATTTGGAACAAATCTCTGCAGCATGGAGTCAACACAGGAGAACACACAGCACCAGAGGGAGGTTAGCATACCATGCAGGCACAGTGCCCGCTCTGCCTGCTCTCTGGATCTCTAGCAATACAGAGACCCAGATGAGAGTCTATCAGACAAGGGGGTAGATAAGAGCTGACAGCTGCTAACTGGTCCATACACTAACCTGTTTTAAAAATGTGAAGGAATACATTCTCCAAAGGAATAATGAACACAAATCTAAAAATAACTCCTGATTAATTAATAGTAAAATCCACAGTCACTCTAATTAAAACTGTTGGGCTTGACCTAGAACTATCAACTCCATATCTTTTACAAGCATTAAAAATTCAGTGATGTGGGCTGGGCGTGGTGGCGCACACCTGTAATCCCAGCACTCGGGAGGCTGAGGCAGGAGGATCGGTGCGAGTTCGAGACCAGCCTGGGCTACAAAAGTGAGCTCAAGGCCAGTCTGAACTGCATAGCGAGACCCTGTCTCAAAAAGACAAAAAAAAAAAAAAAAAATTCAATGATGTAATTTGAATGTGATGGGGAAATAACATGTAGGCAACTGTGGAGAAGGTATCAAAGGAAGAAACTAATTTCAAGGAAGAAATAATGGGCTAGAAGTCAAGCTGTGCTGAAGGTCAGAGAAAGACTAGCAAAGACCAAGAATGGAACCAGAGAGGCAAAAAGCAGATCAGCATTTCCAGGCAAGCTCTCCAGATGACCAAGGAGCTGCATGGTATATAAATACTCAATTCTGCCTTTGGAGAGCTAAGCCCAGCTCAACATGGAGGAAGAACAGGAAGCTATCCAAACTTGAGGGGCTTCAGGGCACTAATAACAATGAAGTGTATTCAGTGCTTGTTTTATACCAGGAACTGTCAACACTTATTGCCTCATGTAACACAACAAACCATCTTAGAGATAAAAAAAAAAAAAAAAAAAAACTGAAGCTTAAAAAATTTACTTGCCCATGGTCGTACCAGAGAAAATGAATCTGGGCAGTTTGGGATACTAACCAGGGACAATACCTACTTTATAGGATTCTTTGAGTCTGGAACCTACTTAATAAATAGGGTCCTTAATCAACATTTTTCCCAAATATCACCCAAAAGCCTACATCACACCTTAAAAAAGCTACCTGTGAACTTTGTTCAGTTTGGCTAGGCTTTTGTGCCTGTAGGGATGCTGTGAAAACCCAATAACCCAAAATGCAGGTAGTATATACTATGTGCAGTGTCTCTGATACAGATGAAAAAAAGTGGAACAGTAGACTGGTGTCCCAAGTAGTTCTATTCTCAGGCTGCTAAAATATTAAATATATACTTCTTCTTATATACCTGGTCTGTGATAATAGCTCTCCTATATTTAACTAAACGTACTCTTTTAGTTTCCAGTTTAAATTTGGATAAATCCCTGAATGGCACTGAATTTGAACTTCATAACATCATTTTTATATCATTTTAAATACAAAAAAAGCAAAAGTTAGATACAGACTCTTCTATTCCCCAAACACTGACATAAGAAGAGACAGTAAGATACCCAGATCTAAACTGTCAGGCAGTATCTCTGTGCATCAGCTTAAATGTTTATTTATCATCTTGGATAAAAAAGGGTGGTTCGGGTATATTAATGCTTAGTATGTGAAAAGTAAGGGAAAATCATGTATTGCATGAAGCCATTCGACCAATCATTATTTTTGGGGTTTCAAACTTGTTAAATCACAAAGATAAATGGCTATGGGGCCCAGATATAATATGACAGCCTAGGTCTAAGGCCTTAGGTCTGGGCACTGTAGCTATAAAAACTGTAGCAAACCAGACTAACACACATAACTGTCTGGAAAGGACATCTGCTGCTTGCCTAGTGACTGCTGCTGGGTAAGGTGGGCTCAATGATAGGCATTTTCTGGCTTTTATTAGAAATTTCCTAGTTTGAATATACATTCAGTTAATCACAGTGTGGCCAAAGAAAATACTTCTGAGGTTGAGTCAACCTACGGAGCAGGAATCTGTATCTCTGTGTAAAAGGCAACTATGGGTAAATTTTGGTTAGTTGAAAAGAAAGAAGACTGATTATGATACCAGACACCCAGAGACCAGGGAGTGAAGATAAAATCCCCACACAGAGATGCCCTCACATAGAGCCTTTCCTTCACTGGGCAGAGAAAGTAAGTGAAAGATAGAAATTGTAATGACAGTGGAAATAGGGTTTGCTTTCATGTTGTGTATATTATTGGGAATAGCTTAGGATGTGGAAAGGAAAGTAAAAACAGGTGGGAAAGGCCTTGAAATGTCTGTGACATTATTTAGGGGAAAAAATCAAATAACTGCCATAAGCACCTCATTTCACTACTCCTGAGTGGGAACTTATAACAACCAGAACAGTTGATGTTTCTGGGCGTCACTGTGCTCAGCCATAGGCTGGAAAGTTTATAGAAATGATCCCTCATTTCACCACAGCAATAGACCAACTAGATATATTCTCCTACTCTACAAATATAACAACTGGGACTTATGGACATTAAGTGTCCAGCCCGATGTCCTAAAAGTAGAAGGTGACAGAGTAGGCATAATACCCAGGGCTGTCTGACTCTAGTAGGTAAGGGGGATAATCAGTACACTGGCAAAAGTGAATACTTCTGAATTAGGATCAGCTGAATAAATATATAACAATCATGATTTGGATGTTTAGTTCCATCATTTAATTAACATTCATGCTCCAGGTTGTACTTCATTTTGATTTCAGTAGAGTGCTGGAAGGAATTGTGTCAGCTGCTAGGAAGTGGCCCATGCCAGCACTGCCTATGAACGGACACACAGCCTTGTGCTACTGCGCAGCAGGAACACCCACACCTGCCACCCCCCCATGCCCATGACTGTAATGCATAATGCGCTGCTGAGTTAGGGAATGTATGATTCCCACTTTTTAGAAATTGTGGGATATTGGCGTTTTCCACAGCGTCAGTAGTTTTTAAGCATCAATATATTCAGACTAAAATGTTTGAAGTAGCTTTAAGGCCTGGTCTGGGGTGGCCATCTTCCCTGTCTGGAAGATGTGGGGCCACCGGTCTTCCTTCACCCGGCACTTGTGCATCTCCACGGAAGCATGATCTAAAACTCAGCCAAGTTGTCTCCCAAAGTGGACTTTTCCCCCCAACCAAACCTGCTTCCTTATTCCTTATCTTAGTTATTGCCAGCTGCAGCCACGTGCCATCCTAACCTATAAACCTAGGAGATATCTTCAGCTTTGCGCCCTCCCGCAGCCTCACAGTTACCAACTTATCACATGCAGTCAGTTCTAGCCAGAGAGCCCCGCCTGAGGGCAAAATGAACTGACCTATACTAAAAGTTACAGAGCTGAAGGTGGGACAAAAAGCTGCTGGTCACCTGGCCATGTCCAAAGAACCCCACTCAGGATGGTCCATGTAGCATGGGACGGGCAGCCCTTAGAGTGAGGTAACGCTAGCCTGCCTCCCAGCTACTGTAAAGGCTTGTATGTATCACCCTGAATGTGCTCACCAGGGAAGCTCAAGCACAGTAGGAAATCCCATTCAGACCTGGGGCTGAGGGTTATAGGGCTTTGTGGAACAAGCCACCGCCTGAAGACTACCAGAATAGAAGAGAAAATGCTGAGTTGTCTGATGAAACCTAAAAGCAGCAAGTACAGCAACAGTCAGAATTTAATTCCTGCCCCAGATCATCATCTGAATGTATGCCGCAGGGCTGCCTAGGCATGATTCATCACTACAAGCAAACCTGGGAGGCAAATGGCAAGAGGGGGGAGAAAGGAATTTGACAAGAATGATGCACATGACCCATTTAATTTTGCATAAAGAACATACATTTTCCATGGATTCGACTTAAATCTATAAGGCAACTTACAGACTGTTCTAGTCAATTAGGCTTTCCCGCATCAGCACTTTTACCTTAGAAATAACTAATGGCATCACATTGTCCAGTTTAGAGGAAAAAGTATTCACCCAGATTGATTTTTGCACATTTTTTATTATATTTCTAAGAAAAATACAAAATAGTTTTTAAAACACACTTGAAGCCTTCTGTAACTGAAAGTGATGAGTTGTCACAAAATTGTATCCATGCAAAAGAAATGGTTAACAGCATTTAGGAGTCAAATGTGCTTGTCTTGATGTTTCCACATCTTGAAATTCTGAAGTGTAGATTTTTACATGTAAACAATGTCAACTAGAATTATTCACATCTAGAATTATTCACATCTAAAACTTCAATCCCATTCCAGGGCAATCTAGATTTATCAAAATTATAATTGTTTCTCAGTTGTTTGGCTAAGTTCAAATACAAAGCCATAAAAGTGTATGTTTTATATTTACAATGAGTTTAGAATTAATGTCTTTTACCCTATGGAAATGCATCAAACTTTATAGTAGGATCTTCATTAACGCATCGTGTTCTCTATGTGTTTTATCTTATGCGATTGTCACCAAACCTTGTGAAGTTGGAAGAGTTGCTAAGCCTGTTTCCTACATCACAAGACTGAGATTCTCAGTGAATAAGGATTTCATTTGACTTCTTTGGTAGTTGTAAAACTTAAAAGGCAAAGCAATACACATTTTGGTACAAAATCTTCAAAGATGCTAAGTCCACCTATACAGAATAACTAATTTTGAGTTTTTATCTCTTGAACTCTCAGAAAACGCTACCATTTTTTGAAATGTTCATGTCTAAGTAATTCTATGAAATGTCAATAACATCACTGAGACTTAGTATGTACTTTAATGTTCATTAACATTTTCAGAATATAAAGATGTAAACTTATTAATGTTTAAGGGTTTTCTCCGTGCCACATATTGAGTTAGACTTCTAAATTATTTTTTCACGTTATAAGTTAATGCGTTTCAATTTCTATAGGTGTAAATCCAGAACACAGAGACAGCTGATAAGGGTGGTGACTGGAACTTCAAGGTAGATTTTCTAATTCCTAAAGGAGAGAATGCTAAGGACTCCAGCTAATTGGCTTGCTACTATAGGGAAAAATATTTTGTAACAAAAATATATTGAAACAAAAAGCCCAAGTTCAGACAGCTCTCTGAAGGCTTTTATTTATTTATTCTGGGTGGCAATATGTAGCCTGCTGTCATGGCTCCAAGTTTCTCTGGGAAATCTTGGCACAAACCACATGATATGTGAACTTAGCAACCATTGGCCCAGTTTTCTCACTTTCTTTAAGAGTCATCCTCTCCTATTTCCAACTAGATTGGAATTCAGAAGCATACAAATGGGCCTCCAATTGAGAGCAAAAACAAAAAAGAAGGAAAAATCATATCATCAGTCATACTCACAATTCCACTGCTTTTAAATCTATCACTGTGCAGGTACAATTGTCATAAGCTTAAAACTTAAACAAATAAAGTAAAAATTGCCAGAAGACCTGCACCGTGGCAAGTCTATGCTACTGATTTCAGCGTTCTACAATTCTAATAGCAATAGCAGCAAATATTCAGAAATGAATGTGCTTATTAGTAACTTCTAATTCTAAATCGCTGGAATTGATCACCCAGCTTCAAAGTGTCCCTGAACCCCAAATACCAGGTGAACTATACAATGTAAATCAATAGATTTTTCAAGTGCAATAATTGTTTCTCTCTGGGTGATTCCCATTAGTCCCAGAAGGAAGAGTACTTTGATTGACCTCAAGGAACACAGCAGATGTGGGTAAACTGTGTGTGCTGCTGACCTTATCAGAAGCAAGCCAGCCCTTGAAAATCACAGGGGAACACATTGGGTTTGTGCATACTGGCTGTGGGAAACCAAACAGCTGGTCAAGTGTGTGTTCTCTTTACAAATCAACCAGAAGAAAAGGTGCAGACCACAGAAGGGAAAGAAGAAAACCCTGAGTGTGTGAATTGACAGTATTTTTTTATCTTTAAAAATATAAAATAATAATGTGAATGAAAACATAAAAACAAGCAAGATTTTACAATCACCATTTAAATTATTACAAAAGTGTCACAAAGCCAGGACACTACTGGACAAATTAACAGATGCAGGCACGTTAGAATAAACCCTGGATGAAAGGTAGTAGAACTCTCAAAGGAAACCCAAGGATGCTGCTAAGGGCTCAGAGCAGAGGTGGTCAAAGGGAAATTTTAAACATCCATGCTGCTCATAAATGTCTCTGAAACTGGTTAAAGGCACAGAATAATGTTCATTTCTTTGTTTATTTAATCAGCTTGTCTTAATGGCAGGACTACTATTGCCAACCGTGACATCAGGCACTGGACATATAGGGAAAAATTAAGGTCCTTATCTTTTAAGAGCTCACAATCCAGCAGAGGAAAAAAAAAATCACTGCAACACAATATGAGGGATAGAAGGTGGTAGGGGACAGGGTCAGGAGGATAAAAATGAAAAGGGGTCAGACAGGTGGAAGCAGTGGCCCTGACACACTGGAGGAACTACATGAAGGCAAAGCCTGGAATAATTTTCACTCATTGATATATGGATGGCTAAACCACAAGTTATAAGGTGAGAAGTAGAGAAAAGGGTAGATAAATGCAGTGGAACCAGGACAGCTAGAGTCGAATCTAGCACAAAGGAAAAATTTGTTAAGTAGCAGCACATTAGCTTCTAAAACCTTGACTGTAAACACCTCTAACCAATTGCAGATACTTCCCACCAGCACCAGACACACTTCCAATTGGCTTGCACCAGAGAGGACTCATACACCTGTTCTTCACTAGCCGAGGGCCCATTGTCATTTGAGTTTATGATTTCTGAGCTAGGTCATGGCCATAGGAACTATTTCCAATGCTACAACCTATTGTGAACATGTGAAGATGTCTTTGGCCACCTTAATAACAGGTGTTCCTTGGAAGAGAACCCAGAACTAGGGGAGCTGGACTCACAGCAGCCCCAGGGAAAGGTCCTACATGGAACACTTGCTCATCTCCAAAGTCCTACAGGATCTCCTCTGTGACTCTCAAGACCAGATGGCCTCATGCTCAAAATTTGTGTTTAATATATCTGCTCTATAATACTGATTCTAGTTATATTATTAACCTTTCTAATTTCCAACAAGAAGAGAACATACAGACCAAGAATTCTAAAAAGAGTCTATTTGTGATTCACTCTGGGAAGAGACAACACATTTTGCTATGTTTGAAAAGAAGGCAATATTTTCTTCCCTGAAATAGCAACAATATAGTAACTGGCCTCAAAATAAAGGCAGTTTTTATTTTATTCCATATTTTATTTATTCTATATTTTATGTATTTCTTCCACAGTGACTTCACCTAATTAGAGAAACCAGAGGGGAGCTAATTAAAACCACTTATACGAGATTTAGCACTTAAGTGTAAAATTTCTGGCCTCAGCTTTATTTATTTATTTTGGTATTTTTGAGACAGAGTCTTGCTATGCAATTCAGGCTGCCCTTGAGCCCAGGCTAGTCTCGAACTTGCAGCGATCTTCCTGCCTCAGCCTCTCAAGTGCTGGGATTACAGGTGTGCACCACCATGCCTGGCTCAGTCTCCTTTGGATGACAGTAAATACAACCGATGGACTGTCACAGTGAAGCATTTGCATTTACCAGTACAGGGCAGAGATGACATGACAGTGGTTCAGAGGCACTTGCCTTGATGCTTCTCCACAGTCTCTCTGCGGGTGCAAAGTCTAGGATGAGAAATTATAACTGTAACACTCTTGGGAACCCCAAAGAGTGAGTAAAGAGGGACAAAATAGCATGCTTCCTGGGGCCCAAAGGCCAGTCACTGGTTCTCACACACTTTCTGACTCCCCAGAAGAGGAAGGACAGCACCCCAGGAATGATCTGAGGGTACACTCTGCCCAACAGTGAGCAATAATTCTATACTCAGACCACCAATTCAGCTTTTGAATTGATCAAATTCTAGATGGAAAAATGAGTCAAAGGTGGTTCTTCACATAGACATAATCATTAAAGAAAAAGGCCATTCTTCAGAGGTAAGGGGAAAAGGTTCCTACTGGGTTTTTTGTTGCAATAAAACTGGGATTGCTGTTATTCAGCTCTGTGCTTCCCTTACTGCTAACCTTTCTGAACCCAGCCCTTGCACTTCCCAGGTCAGCGCTTAGACCTCTGAGCTATCACCACAGCCCCTACTGTCAGCCTTTCTTTCTTTCTTTCTTTCTTTCTTTCTTTCTTTCTTCTTTCTTTCTTTTTTAACATTTTTTAAATTTTTTTTAATTTTTTTCTTGTTTCAGAATCTTTGTTTATTCACTCATTTTTATGGCTGGCTCAGCCCACCCTGAGGGCAGAGCTGGCGCAGCATGTGGTGCTGGGGATCGAACTGCGGTCCCTGAAGCCACCCAAGCTTTCCCAAGCAGGCACTTTAGACCACTGAGCCATCCTGCCGGGCCCCACTGTCAGCCTTTCTGAGAACTACGCCCACTCCTGATGCGCAGGCTTCATTTCCCACTCAATAGCTTGGCTCCCAGGCTCCTCCCACCTCACTCGCTAAGCTCTCCAGCCCTTCAACCTCTTCCATCTTCACTGTTGCTGCTTCATTTTCTCCCATCCTCTCATCCATGCAATATTTATTAAATTCACTCTATGCCAATACTCCAGGCCTGGGTGAAAATAGTAGTGAATGAGAAATATGAGTCTCTACATTCAAGGAGTTTAGAGTCCAAAGGAGTAGAGAGAGTATAAATAGATAATAAGTGGGATATATATACATACATATATATCTACATATATATATATATATATACATAAAATCATTTCATCTAGAAAACAATGCTACAAAGAGAATCAAATAAGGTATTAGGTGACAAGGGAGAAAGCTATGAAAGACAAAGAAATTGTTTATTGGGGCCAGACCACTGAGGTTTATACTCTGGCTCTGCCACTATAATTAGCTCTAGGGCAGTTACATGGTCTCCTTAAGCCTCAGTTTCCCTGCCTACAGATGAAAGTAATAGCACTACTTGTTTTATAAGGGTATTGTGAGGGTTAATTTGAATGAATATATAGTTTCTAGAAGTACACAGGACAGTGTCTAGTATTAAGAGTTTTTTTTGCATGCATTGACTTAAAGATCATTTCATCTTTAAAACCCTTTACAGCCCGCAGCCATATCTCTTTTTCTCATTTCCACCACCATGTCTGACAAACAGACCTTAGCCAGCAAAACTGTGACATAATTTGCACAGAGCCATACCCTTTCTAAGTACGAAATAGTAATCTTTCCAAGATACGTTACTATAAAAAAGTGAAAAGCCTACAAAAATAAAACATAAAATCAAAATCTATTTCCTCCAAGATTTCAATTTTGCAGGAAAATTGTATTTACTAACAAGCCTCAGATCCACCTGGGAGGCTTTCAATTCCTTTCTGCTAAGTTAAGGGCAAACACCTTGTCATAAACAATTTTTTTTTTTTTTTTTTTTTTTTTGGTATTGGAATCAAACTCAGGACCTCACACTCGCGAGTCAGATATGGTGCCCTTGAACTGCACCCCAGCCCTATCATAAATATTTTTTGCTAAAGAGATAAATAGTCAAATGAAACACTTGCCTGGGAATTCTCAAGTATGAAAAAACCCCTCAGCATAACTCTAATGGACAATGAGGTACACAAAAGGATTGTGGGCTGGGGTGGCTCTGACAGGAAACATTAAACACTTGTCTACAGTCATTTCCCCACTGAGTACATCTTGTAGTACAGCCAGCAGATATTGAAGATGTTAACAGGAAATTTACACTTCTAATGTTAGAAAAGTAAGATTCTTCATTTGAAACAATGATTATTTTAGGTTGAAGAAGTAAATAATAAGTTTTGCAAAAGTCAAGGTAAGAACATTTTGCCTTTGTCATATTCCAGGTACTAAATTAAATTTTTGAATTTTTTTGAATTGTATTTACTATTGTTTGCTTACTTTAGTATAAACTGGAACTGTTCAAAGATATTAACTTATTCATAAATGTATATGTTGGAATTCTTACCTTAAATGTGCTTTAGAAACATCATATTTCATTTATAGATTGCTATGTATTGTCTTAAGAGTATGTTTAGTTTTACATCTATTGATGAGACAGTTTTCTCTTTTAAAATATCATTGTGAATTTTAATTTTTTTAGATGAAGGTATTTCCAGTCCTCATTGATCATATATTCCTGGAAAAAGTACTTTATCACTTAAACTACATTATATTGATTATCTATTATCTGCTCATATAAAGAAGCTTCTGTCATCAGTTAGTATTTACTAAACAGTCAATAAAATAAAACTGAAACAATAAACCCAAGCAGATAAGTAGGCAGAAACTCAGAAAAAAAAAAAAATGAGACTTTGTCCATTCTAGAAAGGCAGCCTTTGTAAGAGTTCGTTTCTGCCTAAAAGATCTAATTTATCTTTTTTAATGCCATCAAAGTTAATAATGGATGAAATGTCCTATAGCTTCACTGATGTACCAATGTGTTGATAACAGAAAATTTAGAAACTAATGCATCAATTCATGATTTTTAATGGGACTATGGATGGTTAAGTTTAAAACATTAGCCAGTCCAATAATACAACCCTAGAAAGAGAGGGTTAATTCAGAGGGCAGTGCCTTGCCCCATCCTGTTTCTTTAATGAGTTATTCAAAGTTCCCATTCAAGCCCAAATTAGCAGGTCGCACTTTCCACTTTGAGCACGGTTGGATAGAAAAGGACAAGATGTGCAAGTGCACACATATCCTTTGCAAATATCTCTCTACCAGACCCCCTCAACGAATCTAATATATTTATTCAAGACAAATGAGAGGGAATGCAGATTTTTCTTATTCCTTATTTAGATGGGAGGAGCTCTTAAGGGATTTCCCCACTACTTGGTTTGCATTTACTGGTAGGACTGCACTGCTGCTCATATATTTGCCTATTGACATTTCATTGTACACCAAGGCTTCAAGATGGAAAAGATCTTTGTGATTGTCTGGTTCACGTTAGGTCCTTCTTAATTAGTGAACCAGAAGTGCACTGACATTAAGAGACCTGTCCATGGTCACAGAGCATGTAGCTAGAGAGCTAGCCAGCCCTTCTTCCAACTCTGCAGCCTGCAATCATTCCACTCCACCACACTTCTCTGATCTTCCTGTTAATAACATGGCTTCTGACACTTGCAGTAGGGAAATTAATGAGCCTGCAAGTTAAAGATCTGTTTTAAACAAATTGGTTCATTATTATTTAATTGAGGAGGCTTTGGAGCAATAAAAGCCTTGCTTACCAAAACTGGATAAGAAGCTCATGAAACACTGAGCTCGAGAAATGTGAAAGCTGTCATAAGTCAATATGTGCTGCCTTCCTATTTGATAAATGACATCCGATAGTTTCAGAACTATCAGAAACTAGTGGTGTTCCAGCACTTTCATAGGCATACGTTAGTGGGATCAGGACCATAAAATATAAACAATAATGTACATATTGATTGTTCCAGACACTTGAAGCCCAACAAACATTTGAAAGGTCAGTCATTTCACTCTCATCAAATTACAGATAAAGTCATTTACTTGGAGCTGGAAACTTGGCTCTCTATATAAATTTATCTCATAGCATATTAACTTAACCATGTCATAACTTTTACTTTCCTTGGGTATGAAAAATCTACCCAAAATATTCAATCCCATAAAGTGTATGAAGATGTACACATCACCAGGGAAATATTCGGTGGGAGAACTCTATAGGCTGAATTCATATAATGAACAGTGTTCTCCACTGAATGAACATGCTTCAAGATATCTGTGCAGTGATTATTACATGAGATAGCAAATGAATAGACATGCATTTACATATTAAAAATACAACCTTGTGGAGTTCAATCTCATAAATTTTTTTAGTAAAAATTTAATTTTGGCCAGTTCTGACTTGAATTTTATCTTTAAGCATTTTTTTTTTTAACATAGGCTAGGGAGATAGCTCAGCAGTCTAAGTACCTGCCTGGTAAGTACAAGGTCCCAAGTTCAATCCCCAGTACTACATGCTCTGGCAGCTCCAGAACCAGGTAACCAGGGGTGGTGGTATATGCCTATAATCCCAGCACTGAGGAGGCTGAGGCATGAGGATCACTACAAGCCCAAACTGTGTAGTGAGACCCTGTCTCAAAAAAAAAAAAAAAAAAAGAAATATTAACATTTTTTAATACTGAACGATTCATTCCTTTTCAGAGCCCTCATAAAATAGAACTGCAAAGCTCATTTGAAGTTCATCAGCAAAGAACTATCACTAATACCCTCACAGTAGAAGATACCTCTCACAGCAGCTTGAGCTTCCGTCTAGTGGTCTTCCTGTTGCTCCAACTCAATTCATTGACAGAGTACTTTTCTTGGGGTGATAAGTACTGCGATTCAAAAGGCTACTGCTGACTGAAGAGGGAAATTGGGAGCCTTGCAATTTATGTTTCCCTGAGGAAAACTGCAATTCTCCCTCTCCTCTGACATGTCTCCAACTATCCTAAGCTTACAAACCTTCCCCCACTCACTCAATGATGATTATCAGGTTAAGGACCAAGCTAGCAGAGCTAGCTCTTACCAAATATCCAAACTAAAGCATACACTTGTCAAGAGACTTGCAAAATAGTTTACTACAATATCTGAAATTTCTTCTGGAAGAAATAGATGTGTGAGAATATATGTGCTTTAAGGTAGCTAGCTTTAATTCTAAGCATTTTGGACTGCTCCTTTTGTACCAAGATGACCAAGTTTCTTATTCTAAATTCTGCATAATGGAACATTTTCACAGAGCGTATAATAGCTAAAACTATCATTTTGAAAATCCCTTTCTGTACTCTTGAACAATACCATTTAAAAATACCTTTAAACACATATTACATTAGTTTCTAGCAATTCATATTCAATAAAATAATACATTAGTTTACTTTAAGGGATCATGATTGTAATAAGGAATACAGAAGAATTAAAAACTTCCAAAACAGATAATGGTAATTAATTTGGTAGACAAATGTCTTTATTCTATGTTAAAGACATAATTTTATACTAAAATAATTATTTGTGGAAGAGATAATTCTATTTTAAAATATAACTAGAAATTTAAATGAACCAAATGAATCCCTAACTATCCTTTGACCAATTATACTTGATCCAAAGAGAATGGGCATGTTAAAAATGGATCTTTTGCTTCCTTCTTAAAGCACACTCACTATGCCTATAGTTTCAAATATAAGTTGCATTTCATTAAATAAAGCTAAAGAAACTTGATTATTGTTTATTATTTTCCTGTTATTTAGACTTTAAAAGGCCCTCTCCAAATAAAAGGGACCCAAACCAGAGTAATATAAGCATATTTTATAGTAATCAAAACTCAAGCCTACAATAGTAGCTTTTTTTTTTTTAGAACTGGGGATTGAACTTGCCAGTCAAGTGCTTATTCTACTGAGCTATCTCCCTAGCCCCTGCAATAGTAGCTTTTTGAATTAAAAAATTCCAGATCTCTAATTTATTTTGAATAATTCTGTTTGCTTTTGTGACCCTGGATTTTGAACCCAGGACCTTTGCACCAAGCTATACTCTCAAACCCTGTTTTATTTTTTATTTTGAGACAAAGTTTCACAAGTTCTTAAATTGCCCAGGCTAGATTAACTTTTACCTTCCTCCTCCAGCTTTCCAGAGCACCAGTATTACATTCATGTGTAGTATGATTGTTTTTAATAAATATTTATTTTGAAACTATAACTATTTTGCTATAATATCATTAGGATGAAGGGGTATTCGTGCTAAAGAGAAGTAGTGCCTTTTATTTAAAGACATTATTTTCTTAGTAGTTTCAAAAGTGTGTCTTCTACCAAGCTATCTTTTTAACTACACAAGACCTGTTGGCTAAGCAACTCCCTTGAAGAGAAGTCCTCTGTATTTCAGAAGCTGTTTTTTGTTTTGTTTTGTTGTGTTTTTTGAGCTATAAATTGTAAACCAAGACTTGACGATTGGTGAACAAGATGAAAACTTTTTAATTGAGGACAAAAGAATACTGTTTCTCACTGCTTTTGAAAAGATGAACACAGAATTTGTGGAAAGCCATGTTTTCTATCAAACACTGATCACAAAAAAATAAAAATTTAAAAAATTTTTAAAAAACTAATCACACATTCTAAACAGCTATCTCATAGCACTTAACAACAGTTACTTGTAGCATTAAAGTAACTGTATGTTGCAATCTGTAGTGATACTAGCCAGAAGCTTATGGTCCCCAGGGAGCAGGAACAAAGAACAGAGCCTAAGGAAACCCACTCTTTGTAATTCTGGCCAGTGGGAGACAGGGTTACAGATTCCTGGAGAAGCCCTCAGTCTGTTCTTTGTTCCTTCACTTGGGAAGTTACCAACTAGTGAGGTGTAAACTTAGAGTTGGGTAAATGCTAGAAGGCCATGTAAATAGCAGTTTGTTTACACCAAACTAGTTAGGCACATTCCTTAGCCTGTCTGTAGCTCTCAATAAATGTGAGAAGTTTCTGTAGTTCACTACTCATTCAGAGTGACATTGGGCTGAGGAGTTCTAATCTAGTCTTCTCATCATTTCTTTGAGCTCTGACTGATAACATACAACAGCAAAAATAAAAGTACATTTCTTGGTTTGTCTAACTCTTCAAAAAACAGGCTCAGCCGGGCGTGGTGGCTCACGCTTGTAATCCCAGCACTCGGGAGGCTGAGGCAGGAGGATTGGTGCGAGTTCGAGACCAGCCTGGGCTACAAAAGTGAGCTCAAGGCCAGCCTCAACTGCATAGCGAAACCCTGTCTCAAAAAGACAAAAAAAAAAAAAAAAAACAGGCTCATCTTTCCAGGCCTAGGTCAAATGCAGACCCCAACTCTTCCTCTCCTCTTACCCAGGATTCTTTCTTCTTAAAAGAGTATTATGCAACTCTTTGGGGAATAGTCCCATGGGGTTCAATGGCTGTGGTAGCCCTGAGTCCTGCAGATGGCATTTCAGTTTTAGAAGGGTGAAACTAAGTTCTCTGTTTTGCCTGAATATCAAAAGTCTGTTCTGTGCCACAGCACCTGAACTTAAAAAGGTTTCATTTCAACACCAGCTTCATGGTGATGTGAAAGGGAAATGAGAGGGCCAGCTTGCGTGGGGAGCAGGGGCGCCTTCACATTGGTTAGGTCAGCCACCACATGACTGGTTTTTCTTGTTCCAGTCCTCTTGGAAGCCTTTGTCAGCAACTGCAAACAACAGAAGCCAGCAGCAATGTGTGAGAACAGGTGCAGGAGCCTCCCCAGCTGCCTGCTGCAGAGAGGGGGCCTTTGCAGAGTGGTGCCTGGACATCCCACTTTCAAATTGCCCTCTTGCCCTTGGCCAGGGAAGGATCTTGCTTTCTGTCATGTAGCAGATGTTTGCCAAGATTTGTAACACAGCATTGTGGCTTGTGAGATACTGTTGAAAAATCTTCTTAGCTTTTAAGAGAACTTGGGTAGATTCTTTAACTGTAAAAGAAACAGCAAAGGTCTCTTCTGTTTTTGCTTTCACATAAGAGAACTCATGATAACCACAGGCTAGAGCTTTTCCACATTACTCCACTATTCTGGTTGCTGCTCTCCACTTCCTACCATGGCTCAGGAGAGGACATATTCCTAGATTTAGGACATTTCCACCACCAAAGAGGAAACGGATCAGGTAATACCATCTTTGCAAACAGTCAGACTAGTCACCACCGTAAGGGCATGAAGCGAGCCACTGTTGCCTTCATCCTTTACTGGAACTGCTCCATAGGTAGGGTGGGTACTCTGTGCAGGTGGTTTCGTTGCCACTGATACTCTCAGTGGCTGTGTCTCAAAGCATAGTCCATCAACTGCCATGATCATTAGCATGGCCTGAGAGTTTGTTAGAAATGCGCAATCTCAGGCGGACCCAAACCGACTGAAGCAGAATTTAACAATACTTCCCAGAGGACTCATATACAGAGTCAAGTATGAGAAGTACTGTTCTACAGTTTCTGAGAACAAAGTACTGACCTCCCTCAAGGCACTGATTTATACTGCACTAATAATATGCACTTGAGCATATTATTTACGTGTCAAGCTCTAGAAAATATGAGCAAGCATCATGTTTAACAATATCATATTGATACTGGTTCACATATGTATAGATATCTCCAAGATAAA
Organism: Myocastor coypus; assembly: GCA_004027025.1. NCBI lineage: Eukaryota > Metazoa > Chordata > Mammalia > Rodentia > Myocastoridae > Myocastor > Myocastor coypus. The sequence continues at coordinate 18,716 of PVJA010006001.1, forward strand.
CAGAAAATGATTTGGCAAAAATAAGACTGAAAGTCAGAACTCCTAGATACCTGCGCCTTCTGCTGCTTTTCGTTGTCTGTTTCACTTGGACCACATGGAATGGCTGGTTGTTCTACACCTGGATCTTGGAGACTATTTCCCCCAGCATTGCTGGTGTGGCAAAAAGAGCTGGAAGATTTGGTTCTGTATTAGTCGCCTCCATGACTCTGAACAAACCACATCTTTATAGTAAAATTTGAAGCCCAACACAACAAAATAAATGTATAAAACAAAGTTAACAAAATAAAATAGAAAAATAGGCCCACAATTTAATAAGTAGCAATACTATAAAGATTACAAATTTTAATTTATAATTTAATTTCTGAAAGCACAAATTCTAGGGAATATGTCCAAATGACAAAAAAAAATCCAGTATATGGAATAAGATGAGTCATTTAGATCAAGCAAAATACTCATCAGGATATGACAAATTAACAGAGGTTTATTTTTTGTTTTTGGTGCTGAGGACCGAATCCAGGGCTTCCAGGTTGCTAGGCAAGCATTCTTCTACCACTGAGCCAAATCTGCAGCCCTGCATGTGACAAATTAAATAATGGAATATTTACTCCTTTTAAATTATATTCACCAAGACTTCACAATCACTGAAAAAAATTTTGGTATAATATCAAGTGGAAAAACAGATTATAAAAATGTAGTTCAAAAATATAATAAAATAAAAATAAAATTGTAGTTCATATAAGCCCACCGATGTAACATTGGTTGCAGTTCCAGAAAAATTGTGAAACACTTGAACCTATTGTATTCTGTATCAGGATAAATAGAACATAGATGTTTGGTCTCTAGCCTTTGGTAGTTTTAAATTGATTTTATTCTACATAAGAAAATAAATATTATGAAGAGGAAATGAAGACAAGCACAGAAATCATGAGGCTTAATCCAGTTACTGTAAATTACCCTTCTGTGTGCCTCTGAGCTTCACAGATAATAGTAACAAATTGGAGGAACACCAAGCGCTCACTAACTGCTACTGCTCAGCGGCGCTGTTAATTAGCTGACGTTAGTAATGTTATCATCCTCATTTACAGAGAAGGAAACCAGAACCTGCAGCATTCCACTTCTTAGAAACAGAGACATTGTCTAGATTAAATCAAATATTGAAATCCGTATTTGTATGGTTCTAAATATAAATCACAAAGCAAGACAGCAACTAAACCAGAGGAGAAACTACAGCGATCTGAAGCCATGATGCAGCTGCTCCAGTGCTTAATGCAGGAATCAAGGAGACACCAGCAGGACTCGCGAAAACAAGTTCTCAGGTCTCAGAGGCCTGGCTGTACAGACACTGTACATTGGTAAGATGCTTTGTAAAGTCAAATTGCAGGAGCAATGACCCTGGAGGTACTTAAACACAGCTACATCCCATTGAAACATGGGCTTTTAAAACCAGTGTTTGATAAAGCACAGTGTAGAATTCACTGGCTTCCACTCCTTCACCTCTATAATGGAGGATTACATTAAATGACATTTAATATCTGTTCAACTTTCGAGATTCTGGCAATTAACAACATAACAATAAGGATCAAGAAAGTCCACACATTCGTGATGCAAAGCAAAGCTGCTGTGTGAACACTTGGCTTGGCCTCCCAGGGGGAGGCCCTGAGGAAGCCTAGTGTGGCCCCCATCTACACTGCCTCCCCATCTGGAGGGGCCTCCCCCACCCTCTCTCCTTTGCTTTTCTTTCTCTTACAATAACTGTCAGCAAGATTCATTTAAGCCCACGTGCTCCCTCTCCCCAGGGCATTTGCCTTTGAATTTTCCCTCCCAATGCAGTGAAAATTATGTCCTGCCCCCAAGAGAAAGGATGTCAGCCATAGGGGAGACGCTGTGTGCTAAGCTGGACTCCTGCCTCCCGCCCTGCCAGCTTCCTGGATGGTATCAGCCCCGCGGTTGGAGCAGGATGAAGGGCAGGTGAGGGAAACCCAGAGAAGGGCAACTCAAACATTATCCACTCTGATCTCCTTCAAGCCTCTTTATCCATATGTTCACAAAAATATGTACAGCTGAGCTTCTTGAAAAGCGATAGGAAATGATAGGAAATACCCAAGCTTGTAATATTGGAAACAAACTTATCATTAATTTTGACATTGCAAAAAGAAAACATCTCTTAGTTACGTTAAATAACAAAATCACCTTTGGATGAGTAATTTTTAAAGATATTTTACATAAAGACTTTTGACAGTTGCCATATAGGCTCTCAAATCTCTTCAAAATTTATACTCAAGGCACATGGAGAAAAATGTTAAAAGTACAATCACTTGAAAAATTCTTTACAAAGCCTTAACAATGCAGTTAAACATTAAACAATAATATATAGTATATTACCCAGTACATAAAATGTTGTTCTTGCCATATATACTATCTTTCATCATTTAGGAAGATTGAAAAAACACTAAAAAGTCAAAGTAAATGCATTACTACAGTATTTCAAGGAAAATAACTGAAAATTAAAATTTGGAATAATTTTGTTTAGAATATCTGTTTGTTCAACTTTTAAATACTAAATTCTATTTTTATGATACTATATTTATAAAAATGTTCTCTAAAATGCTAAATTAAAAAAATTAATAAAATAAAATGCTAAATGAACTGTGCATGCTGGAAATGATACTTGATATTTGAGGATTTTAACAATTATCTAAAATTATTCACTAAACATATAAGTGTTTCAAATAGAGTGTAAAATAAATATTCACTCTAAATAAATGCTGCACTCTGGTGCAAATAATGGAAAGCAGTGCCTTTTCTAGTTCCTTTATCTTTTCAGTTGATATGCCTTCTCTTTACAAGTGTAGCATGAGCAAAACCACACTTGATTTAATTGATTTTATTATCATCTGGTGTGTTAATTTTTTAAAAATTGATTATACCACAAAGAGGGAGAGAGAGCATGTGTTCTAAGTAAGATTTGTTTTACAAAGCTAGAGTTCAACTCACCTAAGTCTCTGTTTGGGGGAAGAAGTGCATTTGTTGTTGCTGTTTTATCTACTGAGAACTTCCTAAACCGTTCATCTTTTCAGCAGCACAGTTGGCAAAACCATACAAAATGATATACAGCTTTCTTATTTGGGGCCTTAGTTATTTGGACTTTGCTTATAGTGTTCCTCAAGCCACATGATTCTTCTATAGATGTGTGTAAGATCATCAACTCAATTCACTCAAACCTGGCAGACTCTAACAGTAAATGTTTTATCCCCGCACCAGTGTTACAATATGCACAAGTTTAACTGTAGATGGGGACTTTCATTCAATGCTCTTGTTAGTATTTTATGGTAAAGGCATGGAGAAGGAGGGGGCGTAAAGCTTTGACAGATGGTACTCAGCGTTTGACTCCTGCTGAGCTCAGCAGGACCTGTGGTTTGCAAGGTTAGGGCTGTCAAAATGGCTCTGTCTATCAAGTGAATAACAAAGTGTAGACCGCCCGTCTGTTTCCTATACAAAACTTAAATTTCATGTGCCATTATTGCCAGTCTTTCTGCTGATTTAGAAACTTCTAAGGAGAAGAATGGGGGGTTCTGACACAGCCTCACTCTTTAAGAAGCTACTCGGAAAGGGAATTCTCAGGGGCTGAAGGAGGTAGGCCTGATCTGATCTTTCTTTAGTTTCTCTCCAAGGTTTCATGACTTGAAAGGATTCGAAAGCCACCAAAAGCTCACTTTTGGGGAACAGCTAAATATAAATCATTCAAAAGGAACTTAATGATGTCTCTCTCAAAAAGGTAGAATGTTTTTATTAAGAATCCTTGAGTGTTAAATACTGAACTAGAAGTATTGAAAAGGAAAAGGAAAATGTTTCTATTAAGAAATACATGGATGTCTTAGATATGTTTCTAAGAGTTTTTTCTTTACTTTTCATAGCTCCTAATATTAAAAATGCTCCCTTTTTATTTTACTTATGTGTAAAGCTTTCACATGTTCACAGAAAGTACCTGATGCTGAAAGACAGAAAACTGAATAATTTCACCAAAATGTGCCTTTTGTCATGCACTGTTACAGCTGTATTCCTTGGTAAGTCTGATATTTTCCTCTATGCATATTTTGTGATTTCAAGATTGTTATTGACATCCTGGGATTATAATAAAAGAGTCTGTCGGTAGATAGATAAACCAAAGCTTCTTATTAAGACTATCCTAAATAAACACTATCTTGAAATTAGGATTAGATTAGGGTAGCGCTCCTAAATAAACGGATAGTTGTACTTTAATGCTTATTCTAGGCATCTAAAATTTAAAGAAATACTCCTGATTGTCATTTTAAAGGACAAAGAAATTAAAAGGTAAAATGTAAATGTAGGATTTTAGAAAGAACAGGTAGAATTTAATCCTGTCCTACTACTCAGCATTTGAGTTGCTGTTTTTGAGAAGTTAATAAAAGGACACCTTCTGTGTCTTTTTGATGCTGACTTGAGCAAATATAGTCCCTTATGGGACAATTATTCCCTTCTAGCTTCTCTGAAAAGATGACATTCTCCCTACAATATAATTAAAGGATTTTCCTCTGTAATTATTTAGTTTGTATAAACCTCATCTTCATAAAATAAATGTTTAGAACAATGATTGTTGTGCTTCCTAATATATTTAATTATATTGATTATTAAATAAAAGTTTTGAAAAGCTTTGAAATTATATATCACTCTTTAAAACTTTTTAAAAAAATTACCTGGTAGTTTTCTAATACCTGATCCTTCACTCCAAGGAAAGTAGTCAATAAATGTCATTAAACTGAATTGAAAGGGATTCTGAATATTGAAAGATATAACAAGAATTCTTGAATTTAAATAAAAGGGATGCAGCTTCTACACCAGATTATAAGAAATTAACAAATGCCAATTTAGTGCAAGCCCCTTTCCAGTTGTTCTTGGTTTTTATCCTGCTAACATACAGTGTTTTTAATTATCTCTATGCATAACAATAAATAAACAGAAACCTGGAAGGGAACCTGAAATGAAAATGTGGTTTTCTTCTCTTTCCCTCTTTTTGTGCCTCTTGATTGTCTTGTTCAATAGGGCAGTTGCTAAGCTTCTTTCTTATGGTGTTACCATTCTCACTCCCAAGGAGATTTTGCTTAATTTGCTAAATCAAATTTGCTTTTCATGTATTTCACTTTTAAGGATATTTGAAGGTTTTTTTTTTTTCACGTGACTTATGGAAAGAATGCTTCTGAAATTTTGTCCAACTTCATAAACTATAAGGCTCTGGGAATTAAATTCATCCCTGGAAGGAAGTTTCCAATCCCAGAGGACAAAACCAGATCCAAAACACAATTTTAGGGGCTGGGGAAATAGCTCCATGGCACAAGTGCCTGCCCAGCAAGTGCAAGGTCATGAGTTCAAATCCCAGTCCTGCAAAAAAAAAAAAAAAAAACAAGAATTTACAAAACACTTATGTTGTTTGAGTGCTGTAATCATGTTGTACTTAGCCATCCACCAAAACCTTCTTGGACCTAACCCATAACACAGGCCCAGAGTGTGAGTCAAAATGCCCAGAACTAATAAGACTAAAATACCCTAATTGCACTAGGCACTTCCGGTGTTATTGTGTGCTCTTGTTGTTTGTGTAGTAAAATACACATAGAATTGCTCACTTCAGCCATTTTAAAATGTTATTCACTTTGTTTTTGTTTTTTTTTTTTCTTGTTTCAGAACTTTTGTTTGTTTGTTTTTTTATTTATTTTTATGGCTGGTTCAGCCTGCCCTGAGGACAGGGTTGGCGCAGCATGTGGTGCCTGGGATCGAACCGTGGTCCCTGCAGCCGCCTAAGCTTTCCTAAACAGGCGCTTTAGACCACTGAGCCATCCTGCCGGGCCCCAAAATGTTATTCACTTTGATGTTCAGCAAGCTTCTAGAACTTCTTATGTGCCCAAATGGAAACCCTATACTTATTAAACAGATTAGTCTTTGTCCCTCCTTCCAGCCTTGGCAAACAGCATATTACTTTATTTTTGTGATTTTTTTTTCTTTTACTACTATAGATGCTTTCTATGAATGGAGTCATACAGTGTTTGTCTTTTTGAAACTGTTTCATTTTACTTAGCCTAATGTTTTCCAGGTTTAATCTTGTTGTAACATGTTCCAGACTGTCTCTCCTTTTTCTTAAAGGCTGACTAATATTCTTCTGTATGTCTATGCTACCCTTCCTGGTATCAGTTTATCTATTAATGTATACTTGCATTGCTTCTGCCTTTTGGCTATGGTGAATAATGCTGCTATGAAGATGCATACAACGGTCAGTCATTTTAAAATATGATTACTTCAGAGAAAACTAAGTCCAGAGCACACAGTGGAAGAAGACAGAAAATAGAGTAATAATAGAAATGTTTATTGAGCATTTCCCTTGTTCCAGACCCTGTGCCACACATATCACTGGTCTTAACCCTCAGAGAGATGTACTGTTTACACCTTTAATTCATAAAATCAAAACTGAAGCACAGACAGATCAGTTACCTAGTTCAAAGTTGCTCAAATAATAAGTCACTGCGATGTAAATCTGAAAATGGAGCCCAGAATCTGTACTTACAGAAAAAAATCATTAAATCGATATTTATAGGGCCACAGCCAAGTAGGCAAGTTACCCTTAAGGAAGAATTCCTTGACTGCAGAGCTTTGTAGCCTGGGAAAAAAAAAAACAAAAAAACACTGGGAGCTGGAAAAACCAGGTCTGTCAACAGCGGGCTGAAGGGCTCTGAAAGAGCCTCGAAAGGGTCAGGCCTTTGGAAGTCAGAGAAGCTAAACTAGGAGTGCTGCAGTCTGGTTTCTAGCAATCCCTCTCCACATGAGATTTATTATCTATTATTTTATATCTTGGTTAGTTCATCTACTTGAACATAGATGAACTAAGGAAGTAACATTAAATTTTTAATTATATGCTAAAATTTCCAAATTTTGCTGAGTAATGTTTTTTTTTTAAAAAAGAATTTTTATTTTATGTATTATTTTTTTCTTGTTTCAGAACCTTTGTTTATTCACTCATCTTTTATGGCTGGCTCAGCCCACCCCAAGGGCAGGGCTGGCACAGCATGTGGTGCCGGGGATCGAACCGTGGTCCCTGAAGCTGCCCAAGCTTCCCCAAGCAGGCGCTTTTAGACCATTGAGCCATCCCGACGGGCCCCTGAGTAATGTTTTGATGTTCATTCCACTAATATTCAGATTATTCCTTGATATTTAAATATCATTTGTACCTCAATAATGAAGATACGACAGAGTGCCGCAAGTAACACTATAGGTGAAATAAAATAAGATTTCTCTTTTAAAAGGCCCTGAGATATGCAAAATAAAGAGGTACAAAGAGTAATCATCTAATATGAATTCATTTAATTAGGCTCATTGAATCCCACCGCCCTGCTACTGAGGTATATAATAAAAAGGTGTTTGAGAACTAGTGAGATAGCTCAGCAGACTAAGCACCTGCCTGAGCAGGCGCAGAGACCAGGGTTGAATCCCCCACCCACATCACATACTGGGCCAGCTCTGCACCCAGGCACGCTAAGCTGGCCACCAAGTCCAGGCATGATGGTACATGCCTGTAATCCCAGTACTGGGGAGGCTGGAAACAGGAGGATCACTTGAAGTCTGAGCTGTGTAGTGAGACCCTGTACCAAACACATTAAGAAAAAGGTGTTTTAGTTCATTGATGTTTTCTTCTTCACAGACAAATTTTATCACTTCTAAAAATTTTGAAAGATTTTTTAAAATTTAGAGGTCCCAGAAAGGAGAATTCAAATGCTACTGAACTAGTTTGCCAACGCACATATACTTGCAAACCCATGCTGAACAAATTATTAGAAAAGACCTTGCAAACTAGCATTTGAATGCTATGCAAATCAAGTGCCAAACACTTATTTAACCAAAGTCAAGATGTTTCAAGCATTTCACACAACTCTGAAAATTGATTGATCGAGTCAAATATTTTTCAGCAATGTCTAGATTTTTTTAAAAGTTCACTATTAACAAGAATGTCTGTAGAAAAATTTTACTATTAAAATTTTTATTTTGCTGACTATTGACAGCAAGACAGACTATTTTATTTCAAACTAAATCATTGCAATTGAGGCATCCTTATAATTTATGAATTTGCTATCCTACAGGTAGCAGTTACATGCAGCAAAGAGAAAACTGAGGGATGGTGCGCCCTCCTTCTGTGCTGACAGTCTGGCAATTGTGCAAATGAAACAGAAGAGGGAGCTAGTCCTCTAAAAATTAACTAGTCCTTTCAAACTGTCAAAGAACTACAGAAGAAAATCTAGTCATTAGGTCTTATTTAGTCTTTATTTTGTAGCAGTACTATAAACTTTATGATGCATGTAAAGTGAGTAGGAAAACTAGCATTAACGGCAAAACATTGTTATTTAACAAAGAGACAAAATAAATCCTTAAAAGTCCAACTGAAAATATACTCACTTTTGGGGGCAAGAGAGGGGCCTATCTCACATTTTATAGTAAAATGCAGACCAAGAACACATGTCTCAAAGGCCAAAGTATTCTGAGACCATGCACACCACATATAGTACCTTCCTGTAGATGATGATCGTAAAATGAAACTCTGCCTTTAAAAATGATAACATCTGGAAAGAATGGCAGAAAAGAAATCTGTTGGGCTGCATCTGTCTTGAAATTACCATGCCATAAGATTTACTTAATATATTTGACAGAAAAAAAAACTGTTTTGTTCCCCAATTTGTTGCAACATCTGAAAGTTCAAGAGGTTATGACCCCTCTTTAAGAAAGCATCTCCCACCACCTGCAAATACCCCGGGAAAGCAGTTGGAAACAATAAAACACGTGCTAGTTAACAGTTACCAAGGAAACCGTTCCGGTTCACCAATCAGAGCGCTTGCTCTTCCCAGTGGCTTTGTCCTAGAGAGACAAGCGCCAGCTGTTAGTGAATAACCATTGTTATAGATCATCAGGAAATCAGTCAGCAGGCAACCCAGCCCCACTGGAAGTTTATTTCTCATATTTGTTCATCACCAGGGCAATCCTCCACCTTTAAAACACCCCCATCCTCAGGGTTAACTAAAAATAACACCCTGCAGGCAGTATCAGCTAAAGGAGGCAAGTAACAAAACGGTCTTTTTGTGCAACAAAATGGTCTTTTGATTCCAACTGCATCATTCTCCTGTCCCCTTGGTTTTCCAGTGTTAGTTGCAGGGCAAACATCGGAGACCACTTCCTGGCTGTGTGCCCTTCCCCATTGTCTCGACGGTCCCCTCAGATACATATCCTGCCCATTCCATGCCGCCATCCCAGAGTTGTGAAGACCACTCTAGGTCCAGTTCCCCATGCCCAATGACCAGTTAGACTGACAAATGAAGGGCCCTCCAAAGGAAATGGAAATGTCCTAAGAAGGGACTGAGGGCACAGCCCTTAGGTCCCTCACTCACCAGCACACTTCAGCCAGAACAGCCCACATGGATCAGATTTCTATTTTTTAATAAATTTACCATTTTATACATTTTCTTTTAAATAGCATGATATTCATTTTCAAAGTTTAAAAACTCATATGCACAAGACTTGTTTTTAAAAATGACATCATTAGGAGCTTAACACTACTGCTGTTGTCCTAACAATAAACAAAAAGATGAAGCAGAATAATAAGCAATTATTCTTAAACTCATGGGAAGACTGAGATCACAGCACAGACCCCTGTTCCCCCAAACAGAAAGAAAGGTAAACAGAGAGAATCACCCTTGAACAGAGCAGATTGTCCTTGGAAAGCAGTGTTAGGTAGAAAAGACCAAACTCCAATTGCTAGAGGATATATCTATATCTGTATCTATATCTATATCTATATCTATATCTATATCTATATCTATATCTATATCTATCTACCTATCTACCTATCTATCTATCTATCTATCTATCTATCTATCTATCTATATGTATGTTTGAACTGGTCATGGTGGAACATGCCTGTAATCCCAGAACTAAGGAGACTGAGACAGGATACCCACGAATTCAAGGCCAACCTGAACTACAAAGCAAGACAGAGTCTCAGAAGAAAAAATATGTATAGGCTTGAAATTTAAATGCTCCACGGAGAGCAGTTATAAAGACCTCCAACATATGCACACTACCTTTTAATAATCAAAGTTCATTAAGTTGTTAGAAACCAAGCAATAAAAGAACAGTGTGTTATATATTATTTGTTGGGAAATAACAACAACAAGAACATGGAATTCTGTACTCCAAGAAATTGTTCTTTCAAATTTAAAGTAGAAAAAGATTTTCTAAGACAAAATTGAGAGAATTTATTGTCAGTAGACTAGGCTTATATGAAATGTTAAATGTTTTTCAGACAAAAAGAATACTGTTTTGATCACTAACTGAGATCTATATAAACAGAGGAAGAAAATTAGTAAAGTAATAGGTGCAGGTAATGCTAAGACCTACTATAAAACTATACTAACCAAGACAATGTAGTATTAGTTCAGAACTAAACACAAGAAGAGAAGAGGAGAGGAGAGGAGAGGAGAGGAGAGGAGAGGGGAGGGGAGGGGAGGGGAGGGGAGGGGAGGAGAGAGGGGGAATATAATTGATAACCTAAGGTTCAGTAACATTTAGAATTTTTTCTTTTCAAAAGATATCAAATCACACACTAGGAGAAAATATCTGTAAAAGATACAACTAATAAAGGGACTGCTATCTAGAATATACAAAGAACCATTAAAATCAAAAATAAGAAAATAAATCTTTTTTTTTTTTTTTTTTGTACTGGGGATCAAACTCAAAACCTTCTATTTGCCAGGCAGGTGCCATGCCACTGAGCTATATCACTAGCCCTTGAACCCTATTTTATTTTAAGTTTATTTTTTTTTAATATTTTTGGCACAGGGTCTCACTATGCAGCTTGGACTCCTACTGATCCTCCTGTTTTCAGCCACCCCAGCAGAGATTACAAGCTCACCCCACTATGCCCCGTCTCAGTGGCCGGCTCAGCATGCACACGGACAGGGCCAGCATGGCATGTGGTGTGAAAGATCAAACCCTGGTCCCTGCACTTGCCTAAGCAAATGCTTAGTCTGCTAGACTATCTCACTATCCCTAAACCCAGTTTTAAAATGTGCAAAATACCTAAATGGTCACCTCAGCAAGGAAGACATGGTAAGTACAATATTAAAGATATTCAACATCACATTGTCATTAAGGAATCACAAATGAAAACAATAATGAGATTGCAGTACACTCCTGTTAGAATAGGTGAAATCTAAAACATTGACAACACCAAACACGGTCAAGAATCTTGGACAACAGAAACTCTCATTTGTTGCTGGTAGGTAAACAAAAATATACAGCTACTGTACACAAACAGAACCTCATTCTTACAAAACTAAACATTCTCTCATATATTAGTTTGCTTCATAATCGCCAAAACTTGGAAATAACCAAGATGTTTTTCAGTACATGAATGGATAAATAAACTAATAAATCCAGACAAAGGAATACTATCACTAAAAATAATGAGCTACCAAGCCATAAAAAAGATAGCTCAGCAGCAAGGCACCTATCTGCTTGGCAAGTGGGAGGTCCTGAGTTTGAGTGCCAGTTCAAAAACAAAATTAAATAAAGAAAAATGAAATAGGTGCAGAAAAAATTAAATATATATTACTAAGTGAAAGCATCTAATTTTGAGAGTGTGAGACGTCTCTATATTGCTGTTAAAGTGCAATAATATGGCATTTAGGAAAGAGCAAAACGATCTTTGCAAAAAGAGTCAATGGAAGACTGAACAAGCAGACAGGGAAGGGCATGAAAGGAGGAGAGAAAGCACTCTGAGGACAATGTGGGACGCGCATCACTAGACATTTGTCATAGCTCCTACATAGAACACCAAGAATGAGCCCTCGTGTACACCATGGATTTCGAGTACTGTGTGATGGCGTAGGTTCATCTATCATAACAATAACCGCTGTCAACAGCAGAATGAGGCTCTACACACACAGGTAGTGGATGGGCAGTAACTCTCTACAGTTTCCACCTAGTTTTGCTGCAAACCTGAGACTGCTATGCAAGGTGTGCGCTCTCCCTCTCCTCTTCCTTCTCCTGTCCCCATCCACTTACCTATTTCTCTTCCCTTATGTCATTTTTTAAAAAAAATTTCTCAAAATCCACTCATGAAAGTTCAGGTTCAGGAGATCTTGGTGGGAACTTAGAAATTTGTCTGTCCCGTAAATCTAAGGTATTTCTCACGTGCAGCTAGACTTGAGAATCGCTGAGAATAGATTCATGTTGCTTGCTGTCTCATTTCCCACTTCTAATCTCTGCTAGGAACCATGATATAAACTCATATGCATTAGTTGAATAATGACAGATGTTGCCTACATAGCAAATATTTGCATTATTAGAAAGATGCTTCTTTACCTAAGTGCTCAAGCTAACAGGAGCCCTATTGCCTATTCAGAGGTATCAGTGATGGTGAGGCCATCCCAAAGCTCTGGTCCAACCTTGCCTTCACACAGAGCAAAGAGACAAACAAGGGGTGAGCAATCAGGGATGTGGCAATTACAATTCCATCATTCACAAATTGCGTTTTCTTCAAGAAAGTAGGTACAGCTATCTCTGGCCTGCACACTCGTATAAAACAAGAAGCATGCTAGAAGAAACGAATGATGGCGTGAGAAGCTGGGACATTCTTTTCTGACTGAGGTGTATTAGTCCCATCACTTGGAATTTTCAGGAACAGATTGGGGATCATGGAGTTCCCAGCACAATACAGGAAAACATAGCTCTCTAGTTTTTAAAGCATGGAAAAACTCTCTGTCTAAGCCCAGATGTTTTCTATCTTCTAAACTGCAATTATTTCAACACATGATTTTAGCTTTGCTTACATCAGATCAGGGCCACCTGTTGCATTCTCTGAAAATTTATGAGATATTTCATGTTATATTTATGGCTTATTTAGAAACGTCAAAATGCAATTGAAAGGATGCTGGTGGTGTTTGTTTGTTTCCTTGTTTTGCTTTGCTTTGCTTTTGAGGCAGGATCTCACTTATAGTACATGTTGGTCTTGAACTTGCTCATGTAGCCCAGGCTGGCCTCAAACTCGTGAGGATGCTCCTGTCTCAGGTTCCCAAGGGCTAGATTATAGTCATGTGCTACCACACTGAGTAGGAGGAGACTGTTAAGGTAATCTTGATTTCCAAGGATGTGTATAGGGTAGATTAATAATAATCAAGATACTGCGTTGTGTAAACTTAACCAATCTTAATTGTGTAATTCATTACTATGCAAAATTGAATATAACTCAAGACCAAAACACCTCATCTGGACTAGAATTATGTATAATGTCACATCATTGCTTTATAAGAAAATTCCTAATCTTAAATGAAAAAATATCCATCATATTGCCTTTTCCTATAGGATTATATTCTGTATTAAGTTTGACTTTACATGTATTTAAATTTTCTCTAAAATTGAGTGTATTGGGGCAACCCACTCGGGCCCCCCTTCCGTTTCCCTCTTGGACAGAAGCTTTCTTTCCTAATAAATTTTCTATTCTAAACCTCAAAATAAATAAATAAACAAACAAATAAATAAATAAACAAATAAATAAATAAAATTAAGTGTATTTACTCCAATACCAGTAAAATTATCATTTAAAAAACATTTGCAAAAGAATCACCAGTAAATTGATGTTCATTTCAAAAGCAAATGTTTATGAAGCTACTATGAGCCAGGAACTTACTCTATGTACTAGGATATAGCAAAGAATAAAGTACACAAACTTCCTATTCTAGTGAAATGATGAAATAAGTTTACAGTTAACACTAAGAAAGGAAATGTTTTAATAAACAAAAAATTATATAATTAATGTCATGATATTTACTAATTTGAGCTCTAAAATAAGTGGGGGGGCTGGCAAGATGGTTCAGTGGTCTAAAGTGCCTGTTTAGGAAAGCTTAGGCGACCACAAGGACTGCGGTTCAATCCCCGGCACCACATGCTGCACTAGCCACACCCCCAGGATAGGCTTAGTGGACCATAAAAAAGTAAAAATAAAAATAAATAAATAGTGGGCTGGGCAAATAGCTCAGTAGATTAAAGTGCCTGCAAGCAGGCACAGGGGCCAAGGGTTCAATCCTCAGGCCTGCCTTGCTGTCCCAGCCCCCGGGTCATGCTGAGACAGCAATTGAGACTGGGTGTGGTGTCACATGCCTGTAATCCCAGCTCTTGGAAAGCTGTAAACAGGCAGATCACTACAAGTCTGATGTAGTAGTGAGACCCTGAGCACCCTGTAGACCCTGAACATCTCTAAAATACAAAATAAAGGGGCCTGGGGAGATAGCTCAGTAGAATAAGGACTTGCTTGGCATGTACAAGGGCCTGATTTCAATCCTCATTTCTGCAAAAAAAGTAAAAAGTAAAATACAAAAAAGGTAAGTACTATAAGGGTCACTGAGATGGCTCAGCACACTGAGTGCCTACTTAAGCAAGCACAGGGACCAGGGAGGCCAGGCATGGTGGCATATGCCTGTAATCCCAGTGCTAGGGAGACTAAAAACAGGAGGATCACTGTGAGTCCAAGCTGCTTAGTGAGACCCTGTACCAAATACATAAAAATAAATAAACACATAAAGTAAATAGTATATATTATTTATTATTACAGCACTGTAAAAATTAATAGCAGGTGTTGCTTTTATCATAAATTACTTGTTTGAACAACAATGACAAAAATAAAAGTCAGCAGCACACTTCCTCATTCTACTCATTTCTTTTTATTTCTGGTGCATAATTGTAAATTAAGGACATGGAGTATGATATATAAATTAAGTACAGAGTCTGATATATAAATTGCTTCAAACTTAAGGATTTGAGTTTCCTTTCAGAGTGCTTGCCTGGCAAGCACAAAGGCCTGAGTCAATCCCTGATTCTGCAAAATAAATAAGTAAGTAAATAAACAAACAAACAAACAAAGAAAAATAAGTGAGTGGAAAGAGTTTCCTTTCACAGTGGCTACAACACAGTCACACGTATGATTGGCTGTGGTTTGTAGAGCCCCACTCTTCCCCTTTTCTTTATTATTCATTGCAACATGTGACAGAGAGTAGACACTGTCATATACTTTCTTTTACAATTCTAACTGTAACTCTTACTTCCCATCATATTTAATCTTGAATAAATATAGTGTTAAAATATAGAAAGACCAAAAATCAAAGACAATTCTTTTTTCTTTTTTCTTTTTTTTTTTTTTCTTTTTTTTCAGAACTTTTTTTTTTTTTTTTTTATCTTTTTGAGACAGGGTCTCACTATGCAGCTCAGGCTGGCCTTGAGCTCACTTTTGTAGCCCAGGCTGGTCTTGAACTCCCACCGATCCTCCTGCCTCAGCCTCCTGAGTGTTGGGATTACAGGCGTGCGCCACCACATCCGGCCCCAGAACTTTAGTTTGTTTATTTGCTTTTATGGCCGGCTCAGCCTGCCCTGAGGGCAGGGCTGGCACAGCATGTGGTGCCCGGGATTGAACCTGGGTCCCTGCAGCCACCTAAGCTTTCTAAAGCAGGTGCTTTTGACCACTGACCCATCCTGCCAGGCCCCGACAATTCTTTTTCCAGGTTAAATAAATGTCAAAGTGGCAGACTGGGAAATCTCTGCAGGCAAATGTGATGTCACTCAAGAAATCACACACTTACCTGTAGAGGTTCTTCAGTCTGACCATTTCCAGCACCAGGCTGTTTCACTAGCTGCGCTTTTCTGCATGTGGCTCTTTGGCTTGAAATTAATCTAGCCAACTAACTAAATGATAGCTAACTTGTCAAACTTTGGCTTCATCTAAGCCAAGAGAACTACATGCCTTATTATGCTGAAAGCTAAACTAAGAAGGTTCCTTGTAACCCAGCTTAAAAGCAGTTGTTATAAATGTGCAACTACTAAGCTACAGTCAACAGTATCACTTGGGGACTACTATAATTAAATTTCTTGCACCCACACCAGACTTCTTGAATCAGAAACTCCAAATGCATTCTGTGTCTCAAGGAGCTCCGTAGGTAATACTGACTCATACTCAAGCTTGTTGCCACTGGCTTAAAGAAAACAGATTATAACTTGAGTACAGAATGTCAGAGACTTTTTACTGTTAAATAATATATGAAAAAACAGATGAAATGATGCATATTCATAAAAATACTATTGTATAGAATACATTTATTTTCTAAAGCAATTATATTAATGAAAAAACATTAATTATGGAAAGAAACACTTTCCTTTAACTCCTATGTTGCCAATGGTATTACAGAGTTCTACTTAATTAGAAATAAAGAGTTAAGAAATCTTATTTAAGAGGAGAAAATGTTTTCATGTTTGGGAGGATTGAAAGCATACTGACATCATTCAAGTCATGAGCCATAATTCTTATTAGATTTTATTGCTACATTCTTCACATAGCTTTGGAAAGTTATTCCTAAGAGCACAAAATATGCACTTAGACTGCACACAGAGAAGGAAAATGCTCTCACAATGAAGTTATTTTAGCCTTGCCCAATAATATTTGAAAGATTCAAGCCTTTTTCTCTATGTAACATAACTTGGCAAAACAAATGATGACTTGATATAAATTTGCCTTTTTCAATGTCTTTGCTATTGAAACAGTTAAATTAGCAAATTCCTGTGTATTCAAATATTTCCCCTTTTGACCCTATCAAAATTACAAGGCCAAAGTGCAAAAAAATGAATAAAAAAATTGAACTTAGCTTTTAATGGTAATGAATAAACTATATAATATGACTCCTGTAAACTAGAATGGAGGATTTGAAAGACTGGCATGCCAATTAACCATTAACTTCTAGTATCATGTTAAAAAGTCATCTGCTGTTTCACCCTTAATTCACTTTGATTATTCTGGACCACCCCAGGTTCCCATTATGTGATGGAAAACATTGTAGCATTCAATAATTGAACTAGATCACATACAAAGCAAGACTTACTCAGAGTACAATAATGAGGTTTGGCTCATTCATTGAAAAGCAGGAACTCAATTATGTCCAGAATCTGCAGACAGTTCTAGAGATCAAGCCCTGAAATTCCCCGAAGGAAGTATATTTACCTTGATGAGGATAAATGTCTACGTGTCATGCTTCTTTACTTTCATTGGAATTGAATCAGTTCAATCTTGATGTAGTTGCAAATCAGATGCTCCAACTGGCAATTTTAAATGCCCCTGATAGTAAAAGAAAATAATTATTAGCCAATGTACGTAATCCAATACACAAAATATTTCAAAACAGAAATCCATTGGAGGGAATAACACAAAGCAGGTCAGTAATTTAGTATCCTCTCAGGTAAGTTGGAGGACTAGAAGACGTGTAACTGGCATGAACAACTAGTAGCTACTCCTCAGAGAAGGAGTCTATACACATTTTCCAATTTTCTTTGCTCACAAAACAAGTGAGTTTATTTTTATAGCTCTATTTTATGACAAAATATTGAAGCTCAAAGATACATAAATGAGAAGGAAAGGAATTATCTGACTGTATACACCCTAACATCTGAGAAACTAATATGGAGGAACAAGCCTAGAACCATGAATCAGGAAACCTGGGCTGAATATCAGATTCACTTATTTCAAGTAAGCCTCCATGTATTAAATTCCCTAATCTTTAAAACAAAGTATTCTGTTTCCTGTTTATGTCCTTTATCTGAAGAAACACTAGTCAATTACAAAGAACTAAAAAAAGAAGTGTGTTGTTGCTATGCTTGAGGAGAACTGTACAGGCCTCTGGTTACTACTTTTTGACACTCCAGACATGTCCATGGACAGAAAAGCCATAAGAGAGGATGCTGGTGGGAGGAATAGTTTTCTTCTTAAGCAAACTGCCACTCCTAAAGACATTGGATTCTCTTTGATAATTATCTTTCCCAGCCACATTCCCTTGTCCAGCCCTAGTAATCCCGAGCACACTGACCCTTCTTCTGACACACAGCTTCTCTGGAAGGTCTGTTCCAGACAAGTCCATGTGGCCTTTCCTTCTGACCAGATGAGAGGTTTCCTCCTCTCCTTTCAAGGGTGTTGTGCTTTTCAATAAACATGTAGCTGAAATATACCAGTGCCCAAGGACTTGTACGAATAAAAGGTTGGTTATCAAGTGCTACCTTATAAGGACCTGAAATTGCTAACTGGAAACAATTGCAACAGATACTCAAAAAGCTCCAGCATTAGCAGATTCATAGCATTCAGTTATAGATGGAATAGTGACCACTTCAACTGAATTATTCACTGTGTTGTCTAGATATTTTTCATACATAGTCCCATTTGGTCCTAACAATACACTTACAATATATAAAGGTTGACTATTAATCTTTTTTTTTTGTTGTTCTATTGGGATTAGAACTCAGAGACCTTGTGCCAGACAGGTGCTGTGCTGCTGAACTATATCCCCTAACCTTAGTGATCCTATTTTACAAATGAGAAAATTACAGCTTCTAATGGTTTAATAAAGGCCTTGAGCCATGTCTACTTGACCCCCAAAGCCTCTGATCTTAACTACTTCCTGACTTTGAGATCCAAAGGGGAAGTGGCCCAAGTTCTTGCCGTTCATCAGTGGTAAACCTGAAATTATACTGCTATTTCCTTTGTACCATATGACAGTTATTCCTAAAGAACTTATTTGAATTGCCTATATTTTTATAAAAGTGCTCTAAAGAATTATTGAATCTGTCATAGCCATGGACAGATGATTCAAATCATAGCTACTAAATTATAACACACTTGCTAGCATGGACATCTGGGAAGGTTCTTATGAATGCTACAACTATTTATACTTCTTTCCCAATCATAGCTTTCTGTTGCTGAGGACAAAGTAAACCATAAAATTTACAAATTAGCACTGAAAATATGCTGTATCTCTTTCTAATGCTACTGACAAGGCAAAAATAAAGCAAAACAATCCACTAATACATTTATAGCACCATGGGAGTGGAGAGGGAGGGGGATTTTCAAGACCAGTTTTAGCCTTCATAAACAGTTAAATGCACCCAGTTCATGCACATCATAAAATTTACACACCAAGTTTTAATTCTATCTTTGGCAAAGTTGAATAGAGAAATCTATTCAGGCTATTACTATCTGTAAAGAGCAGATAAACTTTCCATTTGCAGGCCTTTTCTTTTCTGTCTTTTCGGTTCCCCACTACCAGTGGCTTCTCTGGACAACTTTCTTCAGAGAACAAATATCTATCTACTTAAATAAAAACATGCACCCAGTGAAATTTGATCTAATAAGAGGAATGACTAATTATTGTACTGGATTAGAATATTGATTTCTCAAAGCAGAGAAAGTACAAATGGATCCTTTTTTGATTGTCTTTGACTCGGCATGTTCTTTTGTCTGTATCTCTACTTTTCATCATTGCACCCTTATTTTCCTCCCCTCCTTCTATCTTTGTGTTTGGTTGTTGAGAAGAATGGAAATAAAGTGCAAAATAATTTCAATTGACGCATAAAACATGTCATCACTAATACATGGAATATTCTGCCCTAAGGCTCCAGCCAGGAACTTCAAAGGAACTTAAAGTCATATTTCTTTTCACAGGTTATTGCTTTCAGAAAGGTCACTATGAATTATATAAAAGCATAACTTATCATCATTATCGTTATCAACATATATCTGCTAAGTACACAATGTTCTTGAACAGCCAGGAACAGAATATTCTTAAAGACTTTAAGTAATGCATTCCTTTTTTTAAGCGAGGATTTTTCTTTGAACCTGTTCTCAATACTAATAAATCTGTGATGTATATTAAATTATCTAATATTCAAGCTTTGACTCATGCCTCATAATAGCTCATTTTTATGGATTTC
Source organism: Myocastor coypus (assembly GCA_004027025.1). Lineage (NCBI taxonomy): Eukaryota > Metazoa > Chordata > Mammalia > Rodentia > Myocastoridae > Myocastor > Myocastor coypus. Next base: position 38,555 of record PVJA010006001.1, read on the forward strand.
TTTTTGGATTTGAAGTGTTTTCTCTAACTCATTTTTTAGAAGAAGCCCTCTTTTCTCACGTGATACATAAAATGTCCTGACCGTATTTTAGATATCTATATTGGGAGGGCACAAATTTATTTAAGAAATTCAGTATGTGACAATTATGAGTACTAAATATTTATAAAGATGGTAATGCTCTCTTTCTTGACCTGGGTGGTGGTCACAAGGGTGTGTTCACTTTGTGATTATTCATCAAACTACACACATATGATTTCTGCATTTTTTAAAAGTGCATTTACATCAATAGGTTAAAAATATGTGTTTTTGAGGAATACTAATATCCCCTCCCACATGCAAGCCCACAATTAGAAGAGCCTGAGTGTTCATTGTTCTTCTCTCTCAGCCCTAATATCCTACCCTGTGGGATTAAGCCTTCAACCCTCCTCCTGAGAGACTGTTTTGGAATGCTGGGTTTTAGGTGTCACACATTCTTCTCTTTAGTTTCTCTCCCTCAGATGGACTTTTCTTTCCTAGAAAGGGCCTTCTCATCCCTAGTAGGTACTGCACTTCCCTTAATACCTCCAAGATGACACAGCAAGCATCTCACTTCATTTTTCTGTGCAGCACTGCCTGTAAGCTGCCTTGCTGCTGCTTCGAAAAGCTCCAGGTCCGCTGTCCTAAGAGCGGGCTTATTGACTTGTTCAGGTTCCTCTTCACAAAGAGTTCAACAATTATGGTGATGGCTCCTAATTTCTCCTGTTTTTCAGTATAGCTCTGTAACTTGTGTTTCCAGAAAATGAGCTGCATCTTATCTGAACTCCATGTAAAAATACTGTGATTAGCCATTCTGCCATTTGCATTTAAGAATCTATCTTACATGGTTATTGCCAGGGTCAAATAAGATAACCTCCATAAAATTCTTAGTACAAAGCTAGGCACATGGTAATCACTTATTAAAAGTAGTTCTTTATATTATTCATAGCAGTATGCTTCCATACTAGATAATATTAGGCACTTCATATACTTTCCATAAATAGTCTTCTGCAAACCTCTAACAATCACATGAGATTAATTTTTCTTAAAATGAAAACAATAGATATTTATAGGGAGTCAATTCTTTTGCCAGGCCACTAGGCACTACCTTCTTGCAGAATGTGAAGCCTGCCAGACTAGGGCATGGCATGCAGTGAGCAGCCGGTACACTCTAGTCTGACACCAAGAGGAACCCAGAAGGCATCTCAAACTAATCTATTGCTCTAAAAAGCTGACAGTGGGTAAGTCAACCTTTTTGAAAATTTTCCCAACATTTCTTTTATCACAACTGAAGGGTTTACCAGCTTGAAGTCTCTAATCATCATCTACTCTCATGTTTGTTGCCTTCAGCATCACCTCTGTTATCTCAAACCAAGTATTCTCATAGAGAACTAGGACCAGCTTACGGACTGGACTTGCTTCTGCCTCAAGAACCCCCAGGTATGGATTCAAATAGTCTTTCCTAAAAGTTTCCAGGACTATTTCACTTTCTTATGTTAGTGTGGATGTACTCTACCAAAGCAGGCAGATACAAGCCGATTCGGCCATTACAACTATAAACCCATTGTGCCAGATGAGTGGTTCATATAAATTAAGTTAGTCATTGCTATGTGTCTAGTCTCCAAAAGGAGACTCTCCAAAACACTCTTTTGTAAGAAAGGGAAGTAACACTGCCAAATCTTAATAGCTGTAGTCCCGTTATACATAGGAAACCCCTAATGACTGCTCATACGGAAAATAATCTATTTCTATTTACTCATTTTTATCCAGCCTGCCGATGGCTTTTCTTGCAGAAGTTATTTATCTGCTTAGCTGCCAGTGTGGGTGAGTACAAAATATCTCTTAAAGTGGAGCTAGCTTCTTTTCATGGCTTTGTAGATACTTAAACTGGAGGAGGCTAAAGCCTATTTTATGGGGTCAGCCTTTGCATCAATAATATTTACAAGTGTGCTTGTTATTAATTGTGACTACCTCTTCAAGAATGTCCCCCACATTGAGAATGTGGGAAGCATGCCAATGGGAAGCTCAGCTCAAAGGCAGTTCTGGCGTTGGCCTTGGGCTGGACATCCACAGTATGACTCAAATTCCCCTTTGTAACGCCTTATCTCTAGACACCATTCTCTATGAATCCCTTTCTCTATTCATAATCACTTACAATCCTCACGCTCTTCAATCTGACCTTCCCTTCCACAAAAATCCAGAAAGTATGCACTTAATAAACAAATGAATCCATTGACAAAGATAGATCTATTCAGGGAAGCTTTACCAAAATTCAGCTTCAAACTGGTATTTTAACAAAATTGCATCCAAAATGCTCATTTGTAACTTCAGCGAACTATTTTACTGAAACCAACTTAAAGCCAAACATTTTTTGAATAGCTACAAGGCTACAAAAATAATAAATAATATTTGGCTCTTTTTTGAACTTTAGATGCTTCAGGGTCTCAGTCACAGAAAGGACAAGAAGACAAGGTACAAGGAAACAGGCCCCAAGAATGTTACTTCTTTAATAGTGACTCCTGGTCAGAAATCAAGCAGAGGAAGCTCGCTTGGGATGGTTCCAGTGCTTCCCACAGCAGCTGGGGAGCTGGGATATGGAGGAAAGGAATATTGAATGGGTTCTTACATGTCCTCTTGGTCATCAGCACTTTTTCAGTTGGTTTTCATATTTTTCTGTGTTTGAGCTAATTTCCAAAAAGAGGCATGCAAAAGATAAATAGCTATCACAAAAGCAGTACAATTTCAGCACTACTATGTTTAGTATCCAAGCACCTGAAATGTTTGAGAATTTAGACATGAAGCAGAAAGGAAGATTAGATTTCTAAACATTCTGTCTCAGATGATGTAGTACTCAAATTCACAAAGAAAAAAAAATACTAAACTATAACTACAGTTTAAATTGACTCGATACTTCAGGCTGGTGAAAAAAATATATAAACTCAGAGATTATCACTCAAACTCAGGAATTTCTCAAACTAGACACTGAAACCCTCCATGCCTGGCCTTGTACTACAACATATCCCAACAAGTAATAAAACTGTAACTTCAGCTAGGTATGGAAGTAAACCTGAAATGCTTCTGGGTGTAAAAAAATGAAACCACAAGTGGAGAGTGGGGCATGATAATCCAGCCTGTAATCCCAGCACTCAGAAGGCTGAGGCAGGAGGGTTGTTACAAGTTTGCAGTCCTTCTGGCCTACATAGTGAGCCCAGGGGCAGCCTGAACCAGAGAGACCCTGTCTCAAATAAATAAATAAATAAATAAATAGGAATTTGGATGCTTTTTCTAAAATTTAGTCCTTGTCAAAAATAATAGAAAAATAACCAGAGCACATAGCAACAAAATTAAAATAAAGTAAGTGTAATGTCTATTGATGATATACATACTTGATTCTGCCCTAGACACACACATTATAATCACTCAGCAATCTTCTTCACCAGTAGTGTGTTAATACAGAAATGGAGAAGCCAAGGAATAAAATAATATGCCCAGAGCCCAGAGCCAGTAGGTGGTAGAGCCAACAATCACATTCAAGTTCCCTTAACTCCAGACCTCATGTACTTCTAGACACCCCAAGTTCCATTGCATAGCCAAGCTAACAGCAGAAAGAATAATCCTTCCAAGTTTTCAGAAGGGGTCCAGATAATTCTATCTTTGAAAAACAAAAGCCAGTCTTCTGGTAAATATTCAAATGACAACCATTTGAACAAACCTAATGGCTAGGTAAGAATTTCTCTATTCCTCCCCAAATAGAAAATCTCCAATAAAAAATAAGATCACAAAAACATGGATTGCAATGCACCTCCCAAAAGATATTTATACAAACATCTTACCATGAGTTTGGTAACAGAGTAAGTATATTTGAACAGAATGTACTCCTTCATATTTTACTCTGCTAATTTTTTCAGTTTATTTGACCTGTGTACTATCTGTCCATATTAGTAAGGCTTAATTGATCCAACATCACTTTTCATAAATTGCTTCCTTTTTCTGTAAACAGTCATATCAGTAATATAAGCAAGACAGTAAAGTATGTGTGTCTGGTGCTTTCTACCAGACTCTTCCTCAATAGCTGTGAGCATAGCATGATCTATGAGTTGGCTTAATTCTCAACTGTTCTATTCTCCTAATCAACGAGCAATACACGATTCCCATTTCTGGTCTCTTTTTTCTAATGTTCTTCAGTATAAGAATCTCTTTATTCTTGTCCTTTGTCATCACTTTTCAGTATAAAACTTTCTAGAGAAAAAAAAAAAAAAAAAAAAAAAAAACTCTGCAGTACGAGCCCCACCCCCAAGTTGTGCTGAGATGGCAATTGAGACTGGGCTTGTTGTGTCCCATTCCTGTAATCTCAGCTCTCTTGGGAGGCTGTAAAAAGGCAGATCGCTACAAGTCTGATCTAGTAGTGAGACCTGAATACCCTGCAGACCCTTCCCTAAAATGCAGGAGAGAGAGAGAGAGAGAGAGAGAGAGAGAGAGAGAGAAAGAGAGAGAGAGAGAGAGAGAGAAGAAGAAGAAGAAGAAGAAGAAGAAGAAGAAGAAGAAGAAGAAGAAGAAGAAGAAGAAGAAGAAGAAGAAGAAGAAGAAGAAAAGAAAGAAAGAAAGAGAGAAAGAAAGAAAGAGAGAAAGAAAGAAAGAAAGAAAAGAAAAGAAAAGAAAAGAACATAGCTCAAAATTAAGGCAAAAAAGAAATTGAACCATCACTCATGTTTTTGTTTTTGGAAATGGGGATCAAACTCAGGACCTTGCACTTGCCAGGCAAGCACTTGTGCCCCTGAGCTATCTCCCTGGCCCCCATTCATGTTGTTTTGAAACTGAGTCAGATTTATCCTACCCAGAAGAAGTGATAAGACATGAGAAAGACTAGGCCTTTTTCTTTCTTTCTTTCTTTCTTTCTTTCTTTCTTTTTTTAGAATAAGATCTGATTATTTTTTTTATCTTGAGAAATTTGACTCCTAAAAATAAAGTTCAAACTATCAACTATGAACTAATACCTTCAAGTATTAAAAAACTATATTCAAGCACCTCACAGTGATCTCTGTGATTATGTTTTTACTTAGAAGTTCATATAAAAGACAAGATTACAATTACTTACTCTGTCTCAATTGTTTCATTTTTCTAACTCACAATGTTATCATAATTCCAATTCTGTCAACTTCAGTTTTTCAAGGAGAAGTTATGGGCTATAATCTAGAATTCTTTTAGTTGAATATATATTTGATTTCAACAAATTTTATTCCATATGTATTAAGTATCAGACACTATACCAAGCATTCTACGGCAAGTGTAAAAAGACAATGAGTATGGTCCTGACATACAGAAGTTCACCACCTAGTCAAAAAGAGAACGTGGACCAGTAAACATGAAAACACTGTAGAGCAGGTATCAAGATAGAAAAGGAGAGTAGAGGGAAGGCAGTGGTGGGCATTTTTCAGTGCATATCCATCACACAAGTGTGCATATGAGTATGTATGTGTATTAGAGGAAGTGTGAGCTAGGGGATAATACAGATTATTAGTTTCTTAGAACTTCAGAGTGTGTTTGGGCTGGAGTTTACTATGTAGAAGAAATGGTCTGGTAGAAATCAAGGTAAAGAGGAAGGCAGTGGAAATCCCAAAGTGGAAATCCAAGCCCCAAATCTAGAAGCAATCCCTAGGATTTGCCTCTGAGGAAGTTCTCCTGGTCTCTTTCATCCTTACTGAATTTGAGAAAACGGATAGTGGAGAACATCTGAAAGCATCCCTTTCCCCTTTGTTACCTTGATCATCTTACCCATCAAAAGAGCCAAGGTCTGTGATCCAAAGTCACTTAGCCATAGAAAGAAGCACAGGCCAAGGGAAAAGACATGGAAGACAGCATTGCTAGACAGTCATGGGACAGCCCCCGCCATCACACTGGCCACTGGGTGAATACATGGGCATCACTTTTTTCCTGTATGAAATTATTGGTTTTCTTATCTGAGGAAGTGCTTTACAAACATATGGCTTTAGTACTTCCAAATTATTACAAAGCTTATTTTAAAATGAGTTTTGATTGAGCTTGTGGTTTTACATTTACCCATACATTCCTGTGTTTCTTATTATGTAAGAAGTGAATAAAGTAGATTCTTTCTAAAGACACAGATTACACTTTTATGATGTCACATGCAATGCCACATGAGCCAGAAATCTGTGACAATAAATCTCAGTACAACCAGAGGAGATGCTATTGTCTCATCAAGAAAAGCATAGAGAGGGCCCTGGCAGGATGGCTCAGTGGTCTAAAGCGCCTGCTTAGGAAAGCTTAGGCGGCTGCAGGGACCGCAGTTCGATCCCTGGCACCCCATGCTGCACCAGCCCTGCCCTCAGGGCAGGCTGAGCCAGCCATAAAAGTAAATAAATAAATAAGCAAACAAAAGTTCTGAAACAAGAAAAAAATAAAACAAAAATAAAAAATTTCTTGAAAGAAAGAAAGAAAGAAAGAAAGAAAGAAAGAAAGAAAGAAAGAAAGAAAAGCACAGAGACCCTTATGAGATTTCAGTCTAAATCGTCCACCTGGCACATTCAGTGAATAAAACCATGCTTTCCCGAAGGCTCCAGTGTGCCTCTGCTCACACAACTTTTCTTGCAGGTCTAACCCGGATGGCTGTGAGTTGGCTTAATCTCAGCTGGCAACTGTGAGACGTTCATATAATTCCTCACAGTGCTGTCTGGGATTATGCTAAACAGAGCAATTTCCTTATCCTCATGGATTGAAAGACCTGCATGACAAGCAAAATTAGAGTACCAAATTTCTATTTTGTGACCAAGAATAAAGAATAGTGATGGTGCCCACATCATGCCCAACTTTAATATTAATAAAGTGTTCTTCTAAAAAGCTGTTGTACTAGAAAGGAAATGAGCCTTGGAAAGTGATTTGTGTTTATTAGATTCACTTGTGACATATGATGCTTCTCCAGTGCTACTTAATTTTATTTAAAAAAAAAAATTACAGCCAAAGCGTTTGGGTGTTGGAAGCTGAACTCAAAATGTTTTCCCTGTAAAGGTTCATCCTGCTTCTTTTGTGGGCACTACTCGATCACATGTCAAGCAATCCAAAAGGGGACGGTGTCCTACCAGGCCTTCCTCAAGCTTCGAATCCCCAGGGCTCCACTTTTTGTCATCCTTTCATTCCATTTGTGGCTGTCCCATATTCAACTGTCCTCACTGATACAGAAGCCTAGAATCAACTATATTTCGGTATGAGGTTGAGCTGCAACTCCCTCTAAATCTTGTTGATCCTGGGAGCAGGTATAAACCCGTTCTCCAAAAAAAGAATGAGCATGTAGTCCCTCAAGGTGCAAAATCAAGGCTGTTTCTCTATTCATTTGCCAAATAACTTCAAACGAAATCACAGAATTCAAATCTATATTTAAATGCATGATTATGATTTATAACAAAATTACAAAAGATGGTAAAATTTCAAAGGTCTTAACTAGTGTGTAACATTTGGGGTACCCTACAAAATTAGTATGTCTCAGGTAAAATTACATTATATTTACTTTAAATATAATTGCTATCAAGGCAGACTAGAATGATCCATTAAGTTTTCTTGCTAAAAGTTAAGTAAAAGGAGGTTCGTGTGAAAACTAGTTACACCCAGATATACAGAACAAGTACGGAACTGTAAATCAGAGCATGACTTAATTTTGGTAAGGTTAGTGCTTCTTATTAATCTTCACAGCTTAATAGGGCCTTTAAACTGCTGAAATTCAGGCTGGGGAAATAAGATAGCTCAGTGGCCTAAGTACCTACCTGGCAAGCACAAGGTCCTGGGTTCGATCACCAGTACCACCATCATGGAACTTTGGCCACTACCAAAACTGTGAATGCTGGTGCTTGCTTGCCATGCCAGCACTAGAGAGGCTAAGACAGGAGGCTCGCTATGAATCTGAGCTGCTTGGACAGGCCCTGTACCAAACTGATAAATATTTTTTAAATATTAAGGGAAAAAAAAAACCTGCCAAAACTTTCATGTATTATCTATATCCTATTATTTGAAATTACCATTGTTTTCGAACATTAAAAAAGTTCCCAATTCCAATTCCAAGTAACAATTTTCCACAAAGAAAAGAAGATAAATGTAATTCAACAAAATAAGAAATATATTTTAAGTAGTTGAATAGATGCTGTGTGTCCAGAGGCATTGCTGGTGGGCTGGGGCATGCTATAAGTCTCCTGCTGCTGTCATCAGATCCTGCCCGTGCTTTCTGCACAGACAGAAACCAGAGGAGCTTTGGGAAATGCCAGCATCAAAAGTTCCACCACAAATGAACTAAATCAGAGCGTTTTCAGGTACAGTATGAGCATCATTAATATCTACTCAGGGGGCTGTACTGTATAGTGGGAAGTAGGAATCACTACGTGTGAGATGGAGGTAAAACAAAGTAAGAAAAAACTAGTAAGGAATAGGCCTGGAGGTGGAAGCTGAGGGGCGTAAGGCAAGGATTTTAGTTTTAATCTAAGTTAACCTGAGAGGCAGTTAGGGAGTTTTCATTACAGAAGTGGTGTGAATTGTCTGTCAGTAGCATAGTTTGATCAAATAGGTTTTTCTCAGAACCTAATAATTTATTAACTCTGAATAAAAATGTTCGTGATAGATTCAAATAAATTCCTTACAATTTTCCTTTAGGATTATTAGACTGCAGAATAAACATGTTCCAACCCAAAGAAGCTAATTTAAAAAGAAAGGGAAAAAGAATCTGCCTCAAGAATCAGGAGTCCCAGTTCCTTTAGGCAACCAGCTACTGAGTTGGTATTTAAAAAAAAAAAAAAAAATCACTTATCTTTTCACACACAGAGATTCCCATTTGTGGTTTTATTACTCAAAGCAATAGTTACTCATGCCTAATAAATGAGTCTTAAAGTAATTTTTTAAAATTTCTTTTGTCTTGTAGTTCTGGGAACTGAAATCAGGGTTACAAGTATGCTAGTCAAGAGTTCCACCCTGAGCTGTGCCCAAGCCTCCAAAAATCATCCAGGTGTGCATGAACACAGGGCCTTTGCACCTCTGCACTGAGTTAAATCCCTGTCTTTTTTTTACTTTATTTATTATCTTGAGACAGGGTCATGCTAAGATGTTAAGTTGCCCAGGCTGGGCTCACACTTGCTGTCTTCCCACCATATCCTCCCAGAGTACTGAGATTGCAGATGTACATCATATTACTTTCACGGAGCATTGATTTTTATCTCTCGTTTTCATATGTGCATATATCCCTTATAGTGTCAGTCCTCCCTGTTACTCTTTCTCATTCTCCTCCCTCCTTCCCCATTCTCTCCTTCCCTCCCTCCCTCTTCTCCTTTGTCTAACACAACCTTGGGGGATTTTTTAGCATAAAAATTTCACATTTGTATCTTGGAAGTAATTGTCATAAAAATAAGGAAAGGATTTGGCCTTTCTGTTCATGAGATTTTCAATATTTTTCCCAAAACTGGGTTTCACTTATGCCAGTCCTCGCTGAGGATAAGGTGCAGCGGGGTCTTCAGCCTTTTAGTCATTAGGCCCCGTCTTGCTCACTGCACAACAGTTTAGGAGGAATGTGTTGTCAGCCTTCCAGTCCAACTCCTTAATCACCAGTCCCTGTAGCCTGCCTGGCCTTTGCTAGTCCCTTTTCCCACACCATGAAGTCCTTCAAGACAAGAGGAAAGTAGTCAGCCTTTGAACCAATGTGAAAATGGACAGCTACTGTCGGTCCACAGGCATAGACTTTAGATGTTTACTGATTCGGTGACCACAGCAAATCAGGGAAAATATTCACCAATATAACAGTTTTTTTTTTTTTTAATTTGGTACAAGGAGTCAAACTCAGGGCCTCATGCTTGCCAGACAAATGCTGTGCTACTGAGCTATATCCCTGGCACCCATGAATATCATTTTGTATTGTTTTATTACATGATATTATGAAGTTTTCTCTTCACAAATTTCATATAAAAGAACAAAAAAGAACAAGTTTCTGTATTTGCAAATAAATGATATTTAATATGATCATTACACAGTTTTTGATGTCGCAGATACTGCATCAGGAACTGATTGGATAAGAATTGGTCACCATCAGTTCCTAATGCATTGCCTTCAGCATCTAAACAAGCTCCAGTACGCCCCTAGGATACACTTGCTATAATGAATTCGAGGTTACCTGATAAGATAAAGGCTCTTAATTTACCCCTGAAAAGAATTGTTGCTACAAGCAAGATGATCTCAAGTTGCTAAAACACCTGCCATTAGCCTACTGCTCTTGTGAATTTATCACTGAAACTAAAGATAATCTAGTTCCATGTTTATCCCTATGATGCACTAGTACCTTTCTTGCTAAATAAAATAGCCAAAAAGTTGCTTATGATCTATGCATCCTGGGAGAAAAATGAGCAGAGATTTTTCTATTTTAATTTTGTCTATTTCATTTATTTATTTATTTATTTATTTTTCTCTTTTTGAGACAGGGTTTCGCTATGCAGTTCAGGCTGGCCTTGAGCTCACTTTTGTAGCCCAGGCTGGTCTTAAACTTACACTGATCCTCCTGTCTCAGCCTCCTAAGTGCTGGGATTACAGGCATGAGCCACCATGCCTGACTTGTCTATTTCTTTTAATTTAAGAGTTTGATAGGCATTACTATTTTAATAGAGATTACTTCACACTATATTATTTTTACAATGGTATACTTTATTTGAAAAATAATGTGTCAGTTAAATTCTACTTTAGTCTAAGTTCATTAGAATTTCTGGTATATTCTAGTGAGAGAGTTAAGGTAGTTTGATTCATGCACTTTATCTCACTTATTGTATCATTTTTAAATACACTTACTATGTGCCAGGATTTCTGGTGGCACTGGTGACATAGCACTGAAAAAAAGGGAAGCACAACTTTCTTGGACCATGTATATTACCATAGTAAAGGGAGCAGACTAAAAGTCCCATTTATAATGCTCACTATGCAATCAAGAGTTTTCAGGGAAGCAACAGGCTTGAAATAAATATGTTTCAGTGCAGATTGTACATTTTGGTGATATAAGCAATTACATGACTTTGCATGTGCTTACTATGTAACTATACACTAGACATATGTCATATCAATTCTCATAGGCTGAGCTGAGTAGTCCTTCATGTACCTAATGCAAGACATAAATTTAATGTTTATTAAATTCAAATCTAATCTGACAATAAGCCATATAAACTAATTCTAGGGAAGTATTTCAGTAAAAAGAAATAAGCCAATGATCGTAGTAATTTCTAAAATAATTCCCACTTGCAGTCATGTCTGACAAAATCATTGAATGAAAATCAAGTCATAATCTTTAGTAATAATACTAGAAATCTCTTGCAGTTACTCTTAAGCCTTTCAACTTCAATTTCCAAGCCCTTCCCAATCATAAAAGCCCCAGGCCGTTTACCTTACCTATATTTCTCCCTGCTGCTTTCCTGTCACTTCTCCCAGAGTCAGGCCCAAATTCACTGTGGCCCATACGTCAGAGTACAGGCATATGGCGATCAGGTCAGTGATAGAATTGAGCTTCAGTCCATTTCCCAGTGGACTTGCTGGGTTCCAAAAACAATATTGTAGTTATTCCCTCAGTTCAAGAATATATAACTATGACATACAATTTGACAGTTAAGAAAATCCCCATATTGATATCGTTGATATTCTTTTAATTTAAGAGCTTATAGGGTTTAATAAGTATTACTATTAGAGATTACTTCCCACTAGTATGAGTAAAATATTATTTTTAAAATGCTGTAATTGCTTTGAAAAATAACATGTTAGTTAAATTCCACTTTAGTCTAAGTTCATTTGTATTTCCAGTATATTCTTTTTTTTTATTTTTTATTCATTTTAATGAGAAAAAAGATAAAATAGCATAAAATAGCTTCAAAACGAGTTAATAGGATGGTTACATTAATTAATACCATATATATTATTGTCTTCAGAGTAGTTATTCAGAGGACAACATGCAGACCTGATATTTTGTCTCCAGTATATTCTAGTGGGAGAGTTAAGATAATTTGACTGAACAAGTTTGACTGTATACTATTCCAGTGAGGAAAAAATGAGTACAAAAAACAAAGAGATATTGCATAGATTAGTAGCACCATTAATTCTGAGGAGGCTGCCGTGCAGCTGTTAGCCCTTAACAATATATAAGAGGCTGCGCTAGGCCCACTGGAAACTCATTTGACTGAGCAACCCAGCCTGGCACATGAGGTAGAATACCCTGAACCCACAGGAAACTCATTTGACCCAGCAACCAGGCCAAGTGCACCCAGTGTGGAAAACTGGGGCAGAACTCCCTGCAGAAGGGCTAGAGACAAGACCCACCTAGCCGATCCAGGAGCAGAACATCTTGCCAGAGTGACACAGCAGGTTTGCCTCCAAGGGCTGCAGCAGGAAGAAGTGGAGCTCAACAGCTAGACCCAAAACATACCCACCTGGATGACTTTGAACTTGGTAGATCTAGACTTGGGGCTAAGGTAAGAACTCTCAAAGCTCTACACCAAAAGTCAGAAGGCAGGACTATACAAAATGACAAAGAGAAGGAGCAAAATGCACTCTTAGGCCCTGAGCCCACCCAGAACAAATGCAGGAGACAATACCATAGAAGAAATTGGAAATCACACTTAAAATCTCTGAAATAGTAGCACTCAAAGTAAAGCAAGAGCTGCAGGAAGGTATAGAGGAAATCAGATCAGAAATTATTTCTGAAGTAAAAAAAAAAAAAGAAGTAATACCTATAATAAAGGAAGTACTAAAGTGCTTCCAAAGACACCAATAAAAAAAAAAAGGAGGAGAACAGAAAAATGATGGAATTCTTGAATGAACAATATAGGAAAGTAATAAAATGTATGAAGCAGATTCAAAGTGCTATATAGGAACTTAAAACCTCAATCACAAGCTGGCAAAACTTTCAATGAAAGTGAAAATAGACTTTTAGACCTTAAAGACATCATTGCAGCTAGTGAAGAAGTAAGAAAAGATCTCTTAATAACAACTAGGATCCAAGAAAAAATAATCCAACATCTGCAAGATGATGCAAAGATGAGCAATGTAAGATTAATAGGCATCAATGAGAAAGGAGTCAATACAAATGATATAAAAAGAATAGGAGCGGAAGTAATAGCATAAAACTTCCCAAATATGGGGAAACAATTTGACATTCATATAACTGAAGCATATAGAACTCCAAAATAACTTCAACCCAATTAAAACCGCATCCAGACATATAATAATCAAGATTCCAGAAATTCAGCATAGGAACAGTATACTAAAAGCTGCTAGAGAAAAGAAACAGATCCCATTTAAAGGAAAACCCATTAGAATAATGGCCAATTTCTCTTTACAAACCATCAACTCAAGAAGAACATGGAGCAAAGTCCTTCAACTGTTACAACTCCATGAAGGAGAATGGAAAGAACTCGCCAAATAGGGAAATAATTAAACATAGAAGAAGAATATACACGGGGCCCGGCGGGTTGGCTCAGTGGTCTAAAGCGCCTGCTTGGGAAAGCTTGGGTGGCTTCAGAGACTGCAGTTCGATCCCTGGCACCACATGCTGCTCCAGCCCTGCCCTTGGGGCGGGCTGAGCCGGCCATAAAAATGAGTGAATAAACAACAAAGGTTCTGAAACAAGAAAAAATAAATAAATAGATAAATAAATAAATAAAATAAATTAAAAAAAAAGAAGAAGAATATACAAAAGCAGTCTTTCAGCTATTATTTTTTATACAGCAACAGAATATGTTCATTGGCATATTCTACAAATGGACTTCTCCTGAACCCTATGGGTCATGATTCTGTCTGGGTCTACAGGGTGGATATCAAGGAATTAGCAGTAGCTCAGTACCACAAGTGACACCTGGCCACCAGTAAGTTCATGGACACTTTCTGTGTTCATGACATACTAGAACTTTGTGTGATATCCTACTCCCAAACTGTTAGAAGTTCTGGTCATGTATTTGTTATTCCAGTACCTATGTTATGTTTTATTCTTAGTAATTTTTTAATACCATGGAAACTTTTTTCTTAGTTAATATCTTTGTATATATTAACTTATTCAAATACTGTGACTTATTCAAATCCTCTGAATTGATTACAGATTCATACATATGATACACAACTTTCTGGTCTCTAAGTTGGTCTCATGATTTGATTTGAATTTTGGAATATAGTTTCAAATTATTTAATTTTAATTAATAATTATTTAATTAATTCCCTGAAAAAATAATTTATAAGAAGAGTTTGTTTGTCTTAGATCAGCACAACTCCCACCCTCTGAAAGGTGAAAGAGTTGGAAGAAGCAGGTAGTGATGCTTATCATGTCCTCATTTTTCTCTCAATTTAATTTATGCAGAAGACAGATGAACCTGAAAACAGTGGATTATAGTAAACTTGGTCAGATGATGACTCCAGTTGAAGCTGCTGTACTAGATGTAGTTTCAATGGTTGAAAAAATTGACACAGTTCCTGGTACCTGGTTTGCAGCTAGTGATCTGTAAAGACTGTTTTCTCAATGCCTGTTATAAGCACCAATAGATACAATTGCTTTTAGCTGGCAAGATTAGCAATACAATTTCACTTTCCTATCTCAGAGATCTGTCAATTATTTAGCCCTATGTCATGATTTAGTTCAAAAGAATTTTGATCAGTTGTGCCTTCTACAAGATATGACACTCAACTATTATACTGATGGGACATAGTGAGCAATCAATAGCAAATGATGTGGACTTATCGATAAGATACTTGCAAGTCACTAGGTTTAAAACAAATATAGTCATTAGATTTCCAAGCATCCAGTATTGTTGGGCATGTTGAGTTATCGCTTAAAAGGTGAGGTATGTCATTGTTTCTGGCTCCTCCTATAAGCGAAGAAGAGACACAGTTCTCTGGGTACCATTAGATTTTCAGAGGCAGCATATTTTCCATCTGGTAACGATATTCCATACTCTTTACTGAGTGCCCTTCTAAAGTAGCCTTGAAGGGAAGTAGTGAAAAGGAAATCTTCCTAGCCAATGGGAGTGAAATTTTGAGAGTACACATGTTATGTCCTTCATTCAGAATGAGAAATGACCAGATGTGGGATTGTATATCAGTTAATGTCTATGGCTAACAGTTCGGCTACATTTTCAGAGACTTGGAAAAAAATATGATTAGAAAATTGATGACAAGGAAATTTTAGGAAGAGAAATATGGTTAGAACACTTTGGGGAAAAAGAGAAAGATACTTGTGTCTGTGTATATACAAAAGGGCAACAGCAAAAGATTTTAGTAATTGTGTGGCTAAAATGACCTGTTCTGTCAGCCTTTTTCCCTAAACACCCCAATCATTGTCCAATATGCACATTTATTTATTTATTTATTTATTTATTTATTTATTTATTTATTTTTGTCTTTTTGAGACAGGGTCTCACTATGCAGTTGAGGCTGGCCTTGAGCTCACTTTTGTAGCCCAGGCTGGTCTTGAACTCGCACCAATCCTCCTGCCTCCGCCTCCTGAGTGCTGGGATTACAGGTGTGAGCCACCACGTCCAGCTGCAATATGCACATTTAAAAAATGTATTTAGTAAGAGTCTACAGGGTCTCACTACCAGAGATCAGATTCATAGTGATTTTCCTGTTTGCAGCCTCTCAAATTCTGGGATTACAAGTGTGAACCACCACACTCAGTCTCAATCGCCCCAAGGGCAGGCCAACACTGCACCCCAGGGATCAAATCCCAGCTACTGTGATCTACCTAAACAGGTATTTTAGTCTGCTGAGCTATCTGACCAGCCCTTACGTCCAATATACTCATAAAAAAAATCAGCCAGAAGGGCAGCAATAGAGAATATAAGTTGACTCACTAACATGAGTTTTCATTTATCAATGTCAGACCAATTATTATCACTCCTGAATGCTCAATGAATCAGCAGCATAGATCAACATTAAGATCCACCAAGTGACACCATTTCCAAAGTTATCAACTATTTCTTAAGTTATCAGCTAGCTGGTGGCTGGCTTGGAAATGTTTCCATTATGGAAAAGGCTACATTTTGTTCTTATTACAACAAGCACTTACTTTAGCTGTAGATTGCCATTCCATGTATGTATTAATTCTGTCAAAACTACCCATGGACTTACAGAATGCTTTATTTAACATCATAATAACCCACAGTACATTTTTTTTTCTCATCTACGAGCTTACTTTAATTTTTAAATATTTTTTCTTTTTTATTGCATTTAATAGGAAATAACAATGTGACAGTTTCGAAACACGTTAGTAGTATCTTTCTAGTATTTAATACAATGCATATAGCTGCCCTCCTAGTAGTTATACAGAGCACAGGGTGTAGACGTGATAATTTTTCTAATCAATATTAGCACAAAAAAATTATTCTCACTGAATTAAGAGAAAGTAGTTGTGTACTGCGATATGTTCCATAATCTCAGTGGGTTATTGGTAAAACTGGTAATGATGGAAGCTATTCATTTAAGCCTTTTACAGCTCAGCATACTAATCTAGCTTTAAGTTTTATGCCTCGTGGTTAAACTTTTCTGCTGGGTGGTTAAGGCCAAGTTAAAGCAAAACTTGTATAACAAAACATGGAACTTTTGTACCTCCCAAGGTCAGTCAAATCCCCTCAGGATTTTCTTTGAAACCATGTACAGTGCTTTGTAGAGCTATTGTCAGTGTCAGCCATCTGAATGAGTCATGGCCTTTGCTTGACCAGTTTGCTCTCTGTGAAAGCCCGTGAGAATGTTTTCTCTCTAGGTGACTCTCCTTAGGCACACTGTATATCTTCAATCCCTTTCCTCTGTAACCCCATAATCTCCTTGAACAGAAAATTTGGGATACCACTGAGTTATAGGATGTTATAGCACAGGTTCTCTTATGTCCTGAGTTCTCACTGACCTTCAAGGGGTAGGGCCAAAATATTGGCTATCCTTGTAGCCCTTCTTTTTCTTTAATTTTTGGTCTGTAAACTTACATTCTTAACCCTCCAGAAGAAAAGTTTAGTGATAGTATTGCTCTATAACATAGATACTTGCCTTAATATCACTGTCTTTCTGAGTATCAAACATCTTAGGCTTAATCTTGAATTGGTATTATCTATCAAGCATTGATATTCTAATAAATCTCTACAGAGTGTGATAAAAGCAGTTACACATTTTTACACTTAAATTTAGAAATCTAAGCATATACGAAATTGTAGCCTGTCAACCCTTCGGTATTTTTCCTAGTCTCTTACTATCCTTTAACACCATATCTGTTTTCTTGTAAACAAACCATTTACTTGAGAGAGTATAGCAATGTAATCACTAAAACTACATTAGAAGCAGCACACATCTAAAAGATCAGAACGACAGGCATTTCATGCACAGTTTTAGTGTTACACATTGCTATCTTCAGTGTGATAAACCTTTTGGACATTCTTAGGACCATTATCTAATTCATCCTATGCATGGTTTTGCTCCTGCCATGTTTCCTATGTTTTTTGCTTGCAGTCATTTCGTTCTTGGAACTTACTTTAAACAAATCAATTGTTCAAAGGGCTATCCTCATGAGATTCACTGGTCTTACCATGCCTCCTACCAGCTTAAAAGAGCAGACTCAGTAAAATAGTGTACTGACTTTTTACAGACAATCATAGTACCAACTATGTGGCAGTATCTCATAGAACTTGCACATATTTCAACAGCATATTATGTACATGCTCCAGAGCAGTGATGAATGTGTTATTGATCAAGAGGCTTAAACTCTGTGCCTCAGTTTTTCCATCTCAAAAATGGAAATAGAAACTGCACAATGGGGAGACTATGTCGATTACAGAAGAATTTTTCCACAAATCAGGGAAAAGCTTCTGGCTCAAGCACATTATATATATATTTATCATGCCCTTTATTTCTATTATTATTAATATATAATTTATTATATCATTGTAAAAATATATTGTAATAAAGAAATAATTGTAAAACTTATTGTAATGCAGAATCAGTACAATTCATAAGCCTGTTTCCTGTAACAAGATCTCTCTGTCTGGAGTACCCAGAGTGTGTTGCTTATGTTTAGTCTACTCTGTAATCTCATTTTGGTTGTTGCCACTGCAGAAAATTGTGCTTCACCCTGATAGGAAGTTAGAAATGGAAGCAGGCTTTGACGTGGATTCATGATAATCTCAGAATATTCCACCTCAGTTTTAATACACAACGTGTGGAAATTTGAAGTTGTCTCAAACACACTGTTAAGGCCACTGTCCTTTGCAATGTCAAGCACTTGATCTTCTAGAATGGACAAAGTCCATTTACCTGCCTTGTTCATAAGTGGAGCAGAATTCTATTCCTTCCTTCCTAGTGTGGATATTTTTTGTAGCTGAAAAATAGCTCATACTTTTTTGAATGACAAATTAGGTAATCATGCACAAGCTGACAGAAAGATCCTAGCTCACTCTCTTTCAAAAATCTCTGCTAATATTTTAAACATGTCAAAAATCTATATGTCCACTCATCATTTCCATAATTCTACTTTGACTTTGAATGCATTTACTCTATCTGCCAACTACAGCATAGTTGTTCTCCCCTAAAGTGACTAAGTTCATTGATTGGGTTGAATGTGTTACATGAGTAAGCAAGTTTTGCAAACCATTCCATATCACTGAAATGTGCTGTCACTGGTGACCATTTTTCTGAAAAAAATATCTGGAATGGATCTTGTAACTCAAAAATTCCAACTTTAGAAATCCGTCTCATGTCTGTATATAAGAGAAGACATATGTACTCTCTATCTCTATCTCCTCACAAAGGTATATGTATGGATATTAGTGTGGTTCATATTTTAATGACATTTTACAAACTTCTGTAAAGTTCAGGTAACATAAGCAGCAAGCTAGTATTTCGCTATGTATGCCTGACTTAGTGTGTAGATTCAAATTCAAGAGTAACTTCTTTGAGGGCTGGGGAGAGAGCTTGGTGGTCTCAACCCCTGCCTGGCAAGTGCAAGGACCTGGTTCAATCCCCTGTGCCATATTCTGTGCTGGCCCTGGAATATTGGGTTCCAATCCAGACAGTGAAATCAGGTATGGTGGCCCATACCTCCAATCGCAACACTGGGGATCACAAGTCCAAGTTGTATTGCAAGACACTTCACCAAATAAACATAGATTACTTTTTAAAAGAATAACCTTTTTGACCCCAGCGGTCAAATAACCTCTTTCACCCCAGTGAAGCTGCTCTGTCCATGCATATACCAACATTAAAAAAAAAGTGCATAGTGCACAAAAGAAACATGGGTGGAAGTGGTAACTAAAATAATGGATGAGCCATGCACAGGCTAAAATAAGCGTCAGATTCTGACTTAAACTTGCCACCAGATGAGGCTGTAAAATGGAAGTACATTGATTCACTTGCCATTATATAACCTGCCACCAGATGCATCTTAACTGTCACTTGCCACTCACTGATATCATTTTGATATGATTTATTTACATCAATTTATTATGGCCTCTGTTCAGCCAAACCTGTCTGCTAATGTTAATCTGTATGTGCAACTGCTACCCCAGGACTAATGCCACTGCCTCAGCCCTACCTCAGACCATTAGGCATTACTTTCTCACAAGAAGCATACAACCTAGAGCCTTCACATGCACAGTTCACATGAGAATCTAATAGTTTCCTTTTGAGAGGAAGGTACAGCTCAGAGGGTAAACTACATGATGGGGAGCAGCTATAAAGGTAGATGAAGCTTTGTTCACTTGTCTGCTGCTTATCTACTGCTGTGAAGCCCAATTGCTAACATACCATGGAACAGTATGGGGTTCAGAGGTCTTTTGAAAGGCATTTCTTAATCCAGTGAAGTTGACAAATACGGATTAACATTCACAAGTTGGAACATAGGCTATGTCACTGCCATCAGCATAGACTATATAGTCAGTATAGAAGCAGGGTCCACAGAAATCTCTTGTATCACAAAATTATAACTTTGGTAGAAGTAGTTCTTCCTCAGTATGATCTGCTAACCCACTTCATCCAAGGTTTTCAGGAAGAAAAACAAATTCCTTAAGTGAATCATTAGGTAAAGCACTAAGAGATGCAGTTCCCACTTTGTCTCTTCACCTACAAAAAGTGCTTGAAAAGCCTCATGGATAAACAGCCAGCCTCCTTCCTAATGTTCCTTCTTCATTCTTTCCAGTACTAGCTCCTTATTTCTGACTCAGCCCAAATACCACTTCTCAAGCAGTTTTCTGTAACAATCTGTTGCTTAAAGTGATGTACCTTCCCATCATTATACTAACTATCTTGTGGTATGTTTTATTCCCTTATCAGCAGTTCACATCCTCTTAAATTATTTTCCATTTCTTTGTGTCATTTCCCTTTTCCTCCTTCTCCATCCTCCACGAGTCCTGTAACTTTGTCTTATTTCTTCAGTACCTAGAACAGTGTGTGTTTCAGGTGCTCTGAAAATATTTTTTGTTTGTTTGTTTGTTTTGAATTTTTATTTCATTTAATAAGAAATAACAATGTTACAGTTTCAAAACATGTTAGTAGTACATTTCCAGTGTTTGATACAATCCATACTGTTGTCCTCCCAGTAGTTATACAGAGGCCGGGCGTGGTGGCGCACGCCTGTAATCCTAGCACTCGGGAGGCTGAGGCAGGAGGATTGGTGCGAGTTCAAGACCAGCCTGGGCTACAAAAGTGAGCTCAGGACCAGCCTCAACTGCATAGTAAGACCCTGTCTCAAAAAGACAAAAAAAAAAAAAAAAAAGTAGTTATACAGAGCACAGGATATAGAACAATCTTTATTGGTTTTAAAAAAAAAATCTTCTCATTGAACTAAGAGAAAGTAGTTGTATACATAATCCAATGTTCCATAATTGCAGTGGGTTACTGGTACAAGTGGCAGTGATGGAAGCTGTTCATTTAAGCCTTTTACAGCTCAGCAACTAATCTAGTTTTATGTTTTATGCCTCGTGGTTAAACTTTTCGGCTGAGTGGTTAAGGGCAAGTTAAAGCAAGACCTGTATAACAAAACACGGAACTTTTGTACCTCCCAAGATCAGTCAAATCCCCTCAGGATTTACTTTGAAACCATGTACAGTGTTTTATAAAACTGTTGTCAGTGTCAGCCATCTGAATGAGTCGACCAATTTATTCTCTGTGAAAGCCCATGAGAATGTTTTTCTCTCTAGGTGACTCTCATTAGGTACACTGTATATCTTCAATCTCTTTCCTCTGCAGCCCCATAGAAAGGAAGGGCTACAAGGATAGCCAGTGTTTTGGTCCTAGCCCTTCAAGGTCAGTGAGGACTCAGAACATAAGAGAACTTGTGTTGTAACATCCTATAACGCAGTGGTTTCCCAAATTTTCTAGTCAAGGAGCTCTGAAAGTATTACTGGATGGCGTAGAGACTTGTGGCTTCCAAGAAGAATGTAATACCAGTGAGAACCACAAGCCACAACAAGTATGACACAGAAGACTTCTACAGAAGAGACAATCTTCTCACTAAAAGGAGAAACTCAAAAACATGGTTCTAGGACTGATAGGCATTCTAAAACAATCCATATTTATTTATACTCACAATGTTAAAGTGATTGTTGAGGCAGAGGGCTTCCAGAGGAAGGTATTTACACCCAGCCCTTTGATATAATTATGGAGAGAAAATATTATTATTTTTGTTTTCTTGTTCCAGAACTTTTGTTTGTTTATTTATTTATTTTTATGGCTGGCTCAGCCTGCCCTGAGGGCAGGGCTGGCACAGCCTGTGGTGCCAGGGATCGAACTGCAGTCCCTTGCAGCCTCCTGCAGGCGCTTTAGACCACTGAGTCATCCTGCCAGACCCTATGGAGAGAAAATGAAAACATAGACTTCAGAGAGATAGAACTAGAGGTGGTCTGTGCTTAACCTGCATTGTTTCTCTTTAAAAGAGATAAAATGAAGTTTGGAGTTGAAGACTGTGTTTTAAGGGCTTAAGAAAACCAAACTTGGTGAAGTCTATGAGAAGGACTATCTTATTCTATAGCATGCAATCACCCGATAAAACTTCTAGCAGTACAGATGTAAGGTGGAAGGGCTGAAGAATCTTTATGAAATGCTTTGGCATCCATAGCACAGGAGTTAAATTTGGTAAGACTCAGAAAATATCTACCACCATAGAAAATGTATCACCTGAGGTGACTTTCACTTCCTGGGAGTCAAGTGACAAACCAGTGTTTTAACTGGGTGCCTATTTGGCCAAATAATCTTTAATCCCACTGTGCTTATTTGGATGGGAGGCACAGAGTAGGCATGTCTGTTATTCATTACCCCCTGAACTGGCCTTGGGAGCAACTTGGAAGTGGGGACAGTGGCACATGACATGGATAACAAACCACCAGCTACATGAGTATCCTTGTTTATAAATGATGGGTCCTCTGAGAATCCACATGATATCTGAGTGTTGGATGGCACATCCGAAAGTGCTGAGAAAGCTGAGAATCACACATGGCCAAGCAAGTCCCTGCTGAATACACATCTAAGGGGTTGTGCACGTATTGTTTATTCCAGCAACTTTATGGAATAAATTGCATACAAGAAATTAGTTTCAGATGGTAGGCTATGAATAACTGATGTGCAGTATAAAGGAAGGTAAACTCCTACTTTTGACCCAACTGCTTCTCTTCTCAGGCCGCTTAGATTCAGAATCCAGATGAAATTCATTTTCCAAATGCAGTGAAGATCGGAAAGTTAATAAGTGGTGAGGCTTAGAGATTTTGAAAATCAATTCATGAGTATTATTAACTCATTACATTGCTTTATCATTCTTGGTTGCTATATGTTAAATTATAGATAAACCTGAACCCACCCTCCTCTGTCCCTTCATTATGGACAATGACAGAATAATAAATCCATTCTTGACATTTTCCACCTATGCATCCATCCCATAATAGATTCATCTCAGTGTACTTAAAGTTTCACTGTCTACCACACTGGGACAATCATTACAGTCTTGAAAGAGACATAATGTCTTTCCTATTCACTACTAAAAAAAATTTTAGAATTTTGGTTTTTGTTTGATTTTCATTGGTGGTATTTTTTGGGTGGGGAGCAGGGGTGTAGAATACCAAACCCAGGCTTCTAGGACGTTAGGCAAGTGAACTATAACTCTAATACCATAAACTGGTTTTTTAAAAATAATACAGTTGCCTCAGTGAAGGTTACTAAATAAATGTACAGGTAATTGGTAAACACTGAAGTCAGATACAGAACAGTTATATCAATCTGAAACTGTCTAATGCTATGAATTCCCAGTGCCCCACCTGCTTTTAAGTATTAAAAAACCACTGGTCTGCTCTGCTCCTTTGGTTTTATCATTTCAAGAATGTCCTATAACCTTTGCAACTCCATAAAATCCTTTTGAGATTTACCCAAGATGCTGCACACTTCAATAGTCTGCTCCTTTCCACTGCTGAAGAACAGTCCGTTAAACAGACATACAAAGATTGTTTATCCATTCACCCACCAAGGGACATTTGAGCTGGTTCCTTTTTTTTTTTTTTTTCTCATTATGAATAAAGCTGTTGTAAACGTTTGTGTATCGCTTTTATTGTGAATGTCAGTTTTCATTTCTCTGGGATAAATACCTGGTGGGATTGCTGAGTCATGTGCCCCTGTATGTTTGACTTTACAAGAAACAGCCTCACTTTTTCCACAGCTGCTATACATGATGTTGCTTTTAAAAGAAAAAAAAAAAGTATTAAAAGTGAACCAGCAGTACATTTACTTATGTGATCCACTAATAATATTCACTACAATAAGTTATAGTTGATAAAATAAAGCAAGCCATTTGGTTCATTGTTTTCTTTCTCCTTCAAAATCTTGAATTAACTCTCTAATATTTTAAGATTTCTAAAACAAAATTAGGTATTGGACAATTGAAGAAACATAAGGCTTTGAAGAATCTATAAAATAGGGAAATTTTAATGACAAAATGAGATGCAGAAGTAAATCTTCACCACTACCAGTTTAAGCGATTTAACCCAGTGTCATAAGCATTAAGTCCAGCTTTCACTTCTTATGTATCTTACCTTTCTTCTGAAATGTCTATCTCGGGTTAGAGAAGAAATTGAACCCATAGCATCAGGCAGAAAATGTTCAGTCGCCATTTTTAGTTTTTATTTTCATAAGAAACATATATGCAAGATACTACCCATAAGACCACTGCCAGGATTTCAAAAAATCAATTTCTCCCAAGGTTGAGACACTCAAGATAGCTTAGTCTGTTGGAGACGTTGCACCCAGGAAGAAGCTTGGTGACCCTTTCATTCTCATGTAATTATCTATATGTCCAAAGATGAGATACAGGAACAGAAATCAATCTATAATAACTAAACTGAAAGGCAGTGACTTGAATTATCTTTCTAAGTACTTATCTCATGCACATAGAGTTCCTAGTGAAGTTAATGTGAAGATAAATCTTGCAAAAAAAATGAAGGTACTAGATCTTACACCAAGGCAGTTATACTTTTTAAAAAATTTTTTTTCTTGTTTCAGAACTTTTGTTTGTTTGTTTGTTTATTTTTATGGCCGGCTCAGCCTGCCCCGAGGGCAGGGCTGGCGCAGCATGTGGTGCCGGGGATCGAACCGCGGTCCCTGAAGCCACCCAAGCTTTCCCAAGCAGGCGCTTTAGACCACTGAGCCATCCCACTGGGCCTCCGAGGCAGTTATACTTTTGTATTTACAGAACTACAGTTAGTGGAAAGTGGGCTAGTGATATTTAGCAATTGACAAACTTTTGTAACTAATGAATTTGTATTTTACACAGTAAGAGTAAACTTTATGTCTGTGTAGCTCAAGTGATATTTCGGGACAATCCACTAAGTACAAAGCACTTTGAAATGGATTATTTTCAGTGCAAAAATGGACATCTGTTCTTATGATTAATGTCATCCCTGACACATTTTATTGTGATCAATATTAATGAATATGTGCCAAATGCTGTACTAAGTCATCTGTACATGACAAACTCATTGGCTGGTCACACTGTTGTGAGGTAGGTTATAGGATTAGTCCCACTACACAGATGTGAAATTGAGAATTAAAAATGATAAGTCACATACCAGATCTCCTTCAGCTGAGAAGCGAAGGATTCCATGTTAGGCCTATTAAAGAGCACTTGTCACAAACACATTCAGACAATGATCCTTGCTTAGCCCTGGATGGATGAGCTCGGCATCACTCTGCATTTGGAGGAGCCCCAGTCGTCTACCTGTGACCCTGCCTAGCCCCAGGAAGGAGCAGTACAGTCCTAAGAGTGCTGAGACTCTGACTGGAAAGGGAGAGGGCAACAAGGCAGTGGCTCACTGGCTCTGACAGCCCTTCAATCCATGGGAGATAGAAAGCAAACTGGTAAGAGCGTAGCACTGGAGCTACAGCTCATGTTTGCCAGTTTTTTCCCACTGGATTCTTAAAAACAGTCCTATTAAGCACACAATTCAACATTTTGTTCATTTCACTGGCCCTTAATGTATTTTAGGTAAGGACTAGAAAGTTGTGTGTACACTCAAACTTAGAGAAGGAGTAATTAAAACCCTAAAACACTTTACCAGCCAAGAGAAACACTTCCATATTTTTCTGCTTCCATAGTAGATGAATGTGATCTAAACTCTAATTAATAAAGAAGATATGATTTATCATGGCAAATATCCTCTTAAGAAATTTCCATTTTCAGGCCTGTGAGACCAACCTCCCTATCCTCCAGCTCAGCCTAGACACAAGGGAGTGACTTCCTGCTCCACACAGCCAGCCAGACTTACCCCCACCTTCTCTGGACCCATCCCTCCCAGGGACGTCAAAGGGAAGTAATCAGTCAGAACTTAAGTGAACTAAATTAAAAGCAAACTCCCAATTTAATATCACTTGAGCTACACAGACATAAAATTTGCTCTTACAGTGTAAAATACAAGTTCATTAGTTACAAAAGTTTGTCAACTGTTAACTCACTAACCCACTAGCCACTATTAGTGTTCCTAACTATAGTTCTCTAAATACAAAAGTATAACTGCCTTAACCATGTAATCTGTTTTGGGTAAGAATTATGCTAAAGGTATAATTGCACCAAGCTCTGCACGAAAGTTCAGAGGACAGTGCTCTATATAATGACAAGGAGAGCAAAATGCAATCTCAGGACCCAAGCCCACCCCCAAAAAATTCAGGAAACGCTAACATGAAAGAAGATGGGAAATACACAGCTGAAAGCGCTGAATTAATAGCATCTGAAGTAAAGAAACAAATGCAGAAAGATATAGAGGAAATCAGATCAGAAATAATCTCTGAAGCAAAAAAAGAAACTTCTGAATTAATAGCATCTGAAGTAAAGAAATATCTACAGATAGGTATAGAGGAAATCAGCTCACAATCTCTGAAGCAAAAAGAAATTTCTGAATTAATAGCATCTGAAGTAAAGAAACAACTGCAAATAGGTATAGAGGAAATCAAATCAGAAATACTCTCTGAAGTAAAAAAAGAGCTCTCTGAATTAATAGCATCTGAAGTAAAGAGAAAACTGCAGACTGGTAGAGAGAAAATCAGATCAGAAATAATTTCAGAAGTTAAAAAAAGAATGGATGACCATAATGAAAGAATTAGTGACTACTTCTGAAGAAGATACTGATAAAAAATTGGAGGAGATTAGAAAACCTTTGGACTCCTTGAATAAGCAATATAAGAAAGAAATAGATCACATAAAGCAGACTCAAAGAGATACATAGGAACTTAAAACCTCAGTGACAAGTCGGCAAAGCTATCTGAATGAAAGTGAACATAGAGGGGCCCGGTGGGATGGCTCAGTGGTCTAAAGCGCCTGCTTGGGAAAGCTTGGGTGGCTTCAGGGACCGCGGTTCGATCCCTGGCACCATATGCTGCGCCAGCCCTGCCCTCGGGGCAGGCTGAGCCGGCCATAAAAATGAGTGAATAAACAAACAAAAGTTCTGAAACAAGAAAAAAATAAATAAATAAAATTTAAAAAAAGAAAGTGAACATAGAGTTTCATATCTTGGAGACACTTTTGCAGCTAATAAAAGGGTAAGAAATGATCTCTTAAAAACAATTAGGATGCAGGAAAACAATTATTGAACACATACAAGACGATGCAAAAAAAAAAAAAAGAACCACGTGAGATTAATAGGCATCAACAAGAAAGAAGGAGTTAATGCAAATGATATCAAAAAATTATGGGCGGAGGAATTAGCAGAAAACTTCCCAAATATGGGGAAACAATTTGGCAGTCAAGTGACTGAAGCATATAGAGCTCCAAATAACATTAATGCAATTCAAAGCACACCCAGACATATAATAGTCAAGATCCCAGAAATCTAGTACAAGAATAACAAACTAAAAGCCACTACAGAAAAGAAACAGATCACATTTAAAGGAAAACCCATCAAAATAATGGAGAATTTCTCTTCATAAACCATAAAGTCAAAAAGAACATGGTGCAGAGTGCTTCAAGTTCTTAATGAAAACAAATTCCAACCCAGACAGTTATATCCTGCAAAACTCTTTTTCAAGTTTGATGGGGAAGAAAACCCTTCCAGGAAAAATAACATCTAATGAATTTCATGATGACAAAGCTAACCCTCCACAGACTACTAAAAGATATTCTAGAGAGGGACCAAAGAGACCAGAACTCCACAAATGAGAATGGAAAGAACTGACACAACAGGGCAAACAATTAAACACATGGGGTAAAGGGGTAACCAACAGCAGATAAATAACATGGCAAGCATAAATCAATAATCTCAATTATAACCATCAATGCAAATGGCCTCAATTCACCAATTAAAAGAAATAGACTGGCACAGTGGATGAGAAAGAAAAGTGTGACAATACGCTCTATACAAGAAACACATCTAACTCATAGAGAAATTCATAGGATGAAAGTCAAAAGATGGAAAACAATACTACATGCCCCAGCACCTCAGAAAAAAAGCAGAGGTAGCAATCCTACTCTCAGTCTCAACTTCAAACCAAGAATGATCAAATGAGATAAAGAAGGCCACTACATACTGATTAGGGGAAAAATTCAAGAGGAAAAGATAACAGTCATAAACATACACGCACCCAACACAGGAGCACCCAGCTATATAAGACAAATCTTAATGGACATAAAAACTCTAATATCCAATATAACAATCTTAATGAGATCTTAATCACAAAAAGATAGGTCAAGCAGACAAAAGTTAGTAAAGAAATAACAGACTGAACCAGTACTTGGAATAAATGAACTTAGTGGACATATATAGAGTATTCCACCCAGCCACTTCTGAGTACACATTTTTTTGGCTGCTCATGGGACATTTCTAAAACAGACTACATACAAGTCCATGGGTCATGCTTATGTATATGCAGGAAAACGGAAATTATCCCATGTATGTTATCTGACCACACTGCAATGAAACTGGAAATAAATGACAAAAGAAACCACAAGAAGACCATAAACACATGAAAATTAAACCATATCTTCCTCAGTAAACAATGGGTTAGAGATTAAATTAAACAATATTTACAATTTAATGAAAATTCAAGCACAACTTATTGGTATTTATGGGATGCAATGAAACCAGTTCTTAGAGGGAAATTTATAGCTCTGAACTCACAAATTAAGAAAATCAAGTGGAAGCAGATAAATACTGTAATGTTGCACCTCGATCATCTAGAAAAGGAAAACCAAACCAAACCAAAGCCCATAGATGTGAGGAAATTATAAAGATTAGAGCAAAAATTAATTCAGTCGAGACAAAGAAAACAATACAAGTAACTATCAAACCAAAAAGCTGGTTCTTTGAAAAATTAAATAAAATTCATAAACCTTTAGCTAACCTTATCAAAAAGAGGAAAGAAAAACCTCAAATTCAAGCAAAAAGGAATAAAAAGTGCAAAATTACTACAGAAGCACTGGAGGTTCAGAAGATCATTCATCACTACTTTGAGAATCTTTACTCTCACAGAATTGAAGACACAGATGAAATGGACAGATTCCTAGAAAGGTACAAATTAACAAATCTGAATCAAGATATATAAGAATGCTCAATAACCCAATAACAACCAATGAAACACAAAATGTAACAACAACAACAAAAAGTCTACCGTCAAAGAAAAGTCCAGGTCCTGATTCATCACTAAATTCTACAAGAAATTTACAGAAGATATAATCCCAATACTCCTCAAACTCTTGAACAAAATTGAAAGGGAAACAATCCTCCCAAAATCATTCCTGGAAGCAAATATTATATTAATACCCAAACCAGAAAAGGATACAACTAAAAAAGAGAATTATAGGCCAATCTCTCTCATGAACATAAATGCAAAAATCCCCAGTAAAACTCTCACAAATAGAATACAGCAAATCATCAGGAAAATAATGCACCATGACCAGGTAGGATTCATCCCAGCAATGCAAGGATGGTTCAATATACATAAATCTATAAATGTAATGCATTATATCAATAGAGCCAAACCCCAAAACCACATGATCATCTCAATTGATGCAGAAAGGGCTTTTCACCATGTTCAACATTCATTCATGTTCAAAATCCTACAGCAAATTAGAGTAGATGGCCTCTATCTCAGTCTGATAAAAGCCATCTGTGACAATCCAATGGCTAACATAATTCTAAATGAGGAAAACTGAAGTCTTTTACTCTCAGATCTGACAGTAACAAGACAAGGAAGTCCTCTATACCACTCCTACTCAATATAGTTCTGGAATCATTAGCTATGGCCATTAGACAAGAGAGAGAAAAGAAAGGAATAAGCATAGGTATAAAAGAAGTTAAACTATCATTGTTTGCAGATGACATGATAGTCTACTTGGAAGACGCAAAAAACTCCACCAAGAAACTACAAGAATTAATACACAATTTCAGTAGCATAACAGGATACAAAGTCAACATCCAAAAGTCAATAGTATTCTTCTACATAGATAACAAACACACAGAGCAGGAAATTAGAGAAACAATACTTTTTATAATAGCACTGCAGAAAATGAAATATTTAGAAATTAATCAAAATAAAGAAGTAAAAGATCTTTTGAATGAAAACGGCATTATTTTGAAAAAAGGGATCACAGAGGATTTCAGAAAATGGAAAGATATTCCCTGCTCCTGGATAGAAAGAACCAATATTGTGAAGATAGACATACTCCCTAAATTGTTATTCAGATTTAGTGCAATCCCTATCAAAATACCATCAACGTAATCACAGTCCTAGAGAAATCATTCCTAAAATTTATTTAGAACCAGAAAAGATTTAGAATAGCAAAGACAATCCTGGGCAACACAGATAAGACTGGAGGCATTACAATTCCAGGCTTAAAATTATAATACAAAGCTATTGTGATAAAATCAGCATGGTATTGGCAAAAAAAAAAAATAGACTTGAGGATCAGTGGAATAGATTAGAAGATGCAGAAGCAAATACAAACACACTCATTCACCTTATCATGTTGAATAATATAAAAAAGTAAGTATAGAAGAAGATCTTCATGAAAGACATTTAACAACAAATTTTAAACCACAGTCAACAGAAGATGTCTAGGCAGGCCTTAGAACCATTTGTGCAAAAATTGTAAACCTCTAAAACAAAAACTCAAAGCTACAAGTTTCTTATGAACTAACGGATGAAGACCCCTTGGAGGTCAGTGTTAAAAGCATCTTTCTTTGTTTGGCACAGGTGGAAGAGTAGCTCTAAATTTCCACATAACACTTAAAGCAAATAATCTAAACATGTTTTATCTTTTTTGCTCTTTAGGCCTTACTTATAGACACAATCTTAAAGAGCCATCAGATATGTGGCAAAAATACATCCAGAGACCTGGAAAATGTGGCAAGAAGTGGGAGGGAGACTCTCATTAGACAAGCCAATGAGAGAAGAAAAAAGAACCCAATTTACAAGAAAGGAAGCAAAGTAAAGAATTCCTAAGACCACTCAGCCAACAACTGATTGACCCACCTTATTCTAGAACTATACTAGTTTAGTTTTAGTTCTGGGTACTTTCCAAGACTCCACACTGCATCCCTTAGATCCTCTCCATATGATGATCTGTTTAAAAAGTAATTTGTGGCATCACCATCTGCCTTAAAATGATATAACATGTCCTGCATTTAAAAGTTTTCCTAATAAACATTTTTGTGGCTAGAGAAAACTGTAATGTCATTCATTAATGGTCCTACCTTTGTAACTTGTGAATGTTTTCGATGTTTTGCCTTCTTGGCTTTATTAAATTGGCACCAGACAAAGCCATTTTTTAAATGCATTAACTATTGAAACTCAATAATAATAATAATAATAATAATAATAATAATAATAATATAGCAAATTAAAAATTGTGGACAAATAATAAAATGTGAAAGATATAAGATGTAGACTGAATTTTAGAAAATATTTCTGAAATGAATACATGAAATTAATAATAGATTGCACATTGTTAAAACATTATTTACAACCCAATGAATATAAAACTAAAAATTATCTAAAATAAACATGAAGAGTTTACAGATCAGTCATATAATAGTTCACTTTGTGCTAAAATCAAATTTATATTCATATAATTAGAATTCTTAAAGTAGAATAGGGTAGGCAGTAAATAAAGATTTAAAATTTCTGAATTTAGTTAAAATTATTGCACCACATTTCAAAAAAAATGAACCTTTTACATAAGAAATATGAATAAAATTATACCAAGATACATAAAAATGAAGCTGTCCAAAACTAACTGTAAGGAAAAAAATTAAAACATATACATAAAAAATATTAGCTATGGAAGAACAAAATTAAATAGCATCTTATTCCACATTAGGAAAAAAAAAAGAGCAAGTGTATAAGAAACTAGACTCACTCATTCAAAGGACTGAAAAAAAAAAGATCTGTCCTCATTACATTTTATACTTAGAAAACATACTTTTGAAAACTAAAAGCAAAATATTTTCCATTTATGCAAACTGAAAATATTCTAATACCTCCAGACATAGCACATAGAAAATAACAAAAGGTACAGGAGATGTTGCTGTATGGTCCTGGATAAAGAATAAAGAGTTCTCAAAGTGGTAGCTGTGCAGGACTATGTAAAATATAATTATATTAGGCAAATCCATTTAAAATATAATTGAAAATTTCCACAAAACAGTATCAATCTTACATCAGGATATATTTTTTCTTATATATTGAAAATAAATATGAAATACATGTGTGTGTGTGTGTGTGTGTGTGTGTGTGTGTGTGTGTGCAAAATACAAGGAAGAACTAATATGAAGTCAATGGAAAATGGAAATACACTTTTTAAAGTTTCTAATACTAGGAGAAAATATCATACCATGTCTTATAAATACATTGTAAGTCAAAGAAACAGTATAAACCATAAGAGAAAAAATAAAGTTAAATAATATTCAGAAAACTAATTAAATACTAATTCAGAATTAAGTTAAATATTTCAAAATAATACTGAAAAATTAAAATTAAGTTGTGAGTCCAACTAAGAGGCCAGAATGTAGGATATCATATGTATGAATCTGTGGCCAATTCAGAGAAATTATCAGCTAGTGTTTGATTAGGTTAATGTAGATAAAAATATCAACTAAAGGGGCCCGGCAGGATGGCTCAGTGGTCTAAAGCACCTGCTTAAGAAAGCTTAGGTGGCTGCAGGGACCACAGTTCGATCCCTGGCACCACATGGTGCACCAGCCCTGCCCTCAGGACAGGCTGAGCCAGCCATAAAAATAAATAAATAAACAAACAAAAGTTCTGAAACAAGAAAAATAAATAAACAAATAAAAAATTCTTTTAAAAAATATCAACTAAGAAAAGGTTTTCATGATAATAAAGAATTACTATGAGTAAAACATAACAAAAATACTAGAATGGCAAATATATGACCAGCACTTCTAACAGTTTGGGGATAGGATATTGCACAAAGTTCTAGTATGTAGTAGATGAGGACAGTGTCCATGACACTTACTGGTGACCAGGTGTCACTTGTGGACCTGAGCTACTGCTATTTCCTTGATGTCCACCCTGTGGACCCGGACAGAATAATGACCCATAGGGCTCAGGAGAAGTCCATTTGTAGAGTATGCTGATGGAAATACTTTGCTGCTGTATACAAAAGAATAATTGAAAGGCTGTTGTTGTATACCTCTGTTCCTCCTGTGTTTAATTGTTTTCCCTATTTGGTGGGTTCTTTCCATTCCCACTCATGAAATTGTGGTCACCTCGATTCCTCTCTAGAATATCTTTTAGTAGTCTGTGTAGAGCTAAAGCCATCATTTTTTACCCATTTTAATTTCAGTATTATTTTCTTTTATTATGGACCTGCAGTGATGCTGTCTATATTTACAAATCACTAAGTGACATTTTAAAATCATTTACCTCCTCTAATCTCTCCCATCCAGCCTTCTTAGAAGTATACAAAGCATTTGAACCACTCCCAAATTCCCTTTTGGAGTACTCTAGATGATTCTAAAATGTTTTGTTATTCCCCAAACACTTCCCTCAAGACAAATCATTGGACTCCAAACTCTTGACATTGCCAAATTGAAAAGAATTCAAATGTTCTATCTAACCAACTTGAGCTTACAGCAAAGCCACGTATAGTAGATGGCATGGAAGATGTTCTGAAAATACCAACAAGGCAACAGGGTGAAAAAAATCTTTGTTCGTAAGAAGTCTTCCCAAAATTTCTCATAATCTGGAACAATTATCTTTCTTAAGCTTCTATAACTTAGTCACAGTGAGTGTACATGTATGCATCTACGTAACTAATAAATCAAGTTTCATTTTATAATGTACAATTTAAATTTTCTCATCCAAAACCATTAATGTTGCCAAAATTGAGTCTTTCTCTTCTTTAGACACTGAAACATACAAAAGGACTCGAAGAGAAAGTAAAACAAAAATTATCTGTGATAAACATGTAAAGAAAATTATACATAATTTTTAAAACAATCTTGGTTTTAGAATCAATCATTCCGTGAATATGAACATGAAGTCTAAGATCTACTAAAATTTTCATTACAATGCCCCACAGAAAAGAAGTTCTCAGAATCAGCAATGCATGATCAAGCACCGCTTTCACTGGAAACTTCAAAGAGCACCATTTCCCTGAACTCAGGGTTTTGACACCAGATTCAACTCTTGCTGAAGTTCCCTGGAGGTTTTATTAAGTTTCAAGATGACCCTACTTCAGAGACCTTTGGGGACATTTAAAGTTAGGTCCCATAATATTTTAATAATCATGTGAGCATATGAGCAAACTGTATGAGACCACATAGAAATGATTTAATTCAAATACTTAAAACTATAAACAGCTGGAAAACAAAAACCACTTGTAATATTGTCTTAGTGGAAGCACCCTAAAATAATACATAGCATGTCAAAGTTACTTAATAAATTGAGTGTTTGAATAAATGAACTGTAAAAATATTACAAGACCAATGAGGTAGTTCTAAAAATTTCATGGTAGCCCTGAAATTTTCAAAGGTTTCATAACACAATATCCTGAATTGCTCTTTAATTCATTAATTATAAAGCCACATAGCCAAATAGAAAGAAGTCCCAAAAACTAAATCAATGTTCCCTTTCATATTTCTAAAGCTTTGATCTAAAAGGGCTACTAGAAGTTTCCTTTGAACTATCTTATTTCACATATGGAGAAGCTAAAGTCTAAGCTCTTAGATTAAGTAACTTTGATCAGCCAGCTAAGGGATATCACAGCCCTTCTTCTTATTATTTCATGCATCTGTTTCCATAGTCGATCCCTACGACTCCCCCAAGAATAAGTATTTGTGGACTTCAGTGTATATTTTATTTTTAAAATCTGCAACATCACACCGCCCTGCAAGAATATCATATGGCTTCCCTTGTGGCGGGATGGAAGGAGCCACAGTTTTTACATAATTAACCAATATTCAGGAGTTTTGCTGAATTTGCTGAAAAATATGTTTTGTTGGATCTGCAGCGTTTGTTTTTAGGGAGAAGGTTTTTTCAGCTCAGTTGAGACTTAAAATTTGCTATTATTTTTAATTTACTTCATAAATAGCTCCAGCGGGGGTGGGGGGGTGGGGGGGGGGAATGTATCATTGTTCTCGTATTGACAAAAAGAAGCAAAACTTCCGATTTGGCCACAAGAGGGCAGCTAAAACATTTCCTGCTAGAACTCCAGCTCTAAATCACCAGGCCAAATTGAGCGTTCTAAGGCTCAACTTGACGTAAAATCTCTAAATGCACCTTTCCACTGAGTTCTCAGCATGTCACAAACCATTCTCTCACAATGTTTCTTGGGACTCATGTTCTGTTTTTAAACAAATTATTTTCCAACTTCTTTCCAGATCTACATGGTTTTAGTACTCTGTTTTAGTACTCTTTGCCAGGATTACCATCTACAAAGATCTTTGGAGACCAATAAACCTGTAGCGTCATTTGGAAACCTCAGAAAATGTTTTATTTTAATTATGTTTGACCCCAGATAAAAATAAAAACAGTAACAATCATCTGATTCCACTACACTCTGTTAAGCTTATTTTCAGTGCTTTAGGGTTTGCCAAATATTTGCCTCATCTCATCGCCTTCATTCATCATTCTCATTTTTGTGATATCCTAAAATCTTTCAAGTCATAATTTATTGTGGAATTTTTATCACTGAGCTAAACTGTGGGAGGTCTCAGAAAAAACTCAGAGATTAGTAATAGCTAAATTCCACATCTTCATAGTTCAACAAAAACATAAATTCTGATTTATTTCATCTTTTAGGTGCATAAAGCATTGGGAGTTGATCTGAAAAACAATGCGGTGTTTTATACCCAGTTTTATGCATGTTGGGTATGGGCACATACACTCACTAATAATTGTTGAGAGGTAGTTTGGATATTTACTGTTTTTGACAATTGAAATAAAAATGTATTTCCATCAAGTTTATTGGGGGGGCCTTCTTTGATGATTTTACTTAAAACAGGAATCCTTTCCCACCCTTTCATATCTCATCCTCATTCCTTATTGAATTTTTCTCTTAGCACTTAACAACATCTGACATACATTTTTTTCCTCTTTGTTTATCTTAGTCTCGTTCACAAACACCCCTTTCCCCAAGGAGAACAAAAGCCCTAGGACCAAAACAACACTCTCTCATTTGTACAATGCTGCATTCTCAAAGCTTAGAGTAATACCTAGTACACTGGAAGAACCTGCTAATTCAACAACACAGTAAACTCTCAGTCGTGCAAGTATTTTTACTGGAAAATGATATTTGTAATCATTCATTAGTGGTAATTTACTTTAGTACATTTAAGGAAACTTCTTTATAATAGAAAATCATAAAATCAGAATTGAAGCATATTTCTTGAAGCAAATATCTTTAAAAGAGGCTTCATACGCATTCTTCTGAATGCACAGGCCCAGCCTCTACATCTCATTGGTCTAAGTAATCAAAGCAGAGACTCCCCCAGCTGTTCTGCCCACATCACAGAAGAAAGAAATATAAAGGAAAGAGCAATGACCTGGAAATAGGGAGCCTGTAGTTCTGCCTCTACCCCTGGCAAACCAGGAGTCAAACCATTCATTTATATTGATAGTTCTTAAACATCCTCCTCATCCAATAAATGGATGCAACACTGTTCGTGCTCCTATCAAAGAATTTGGTGAAAGTGAGATGTGAAAATTTTTCTGAAAATATGTTTATTTTTCGAGTGCATGGTATTAATAAAACCAGTACTTCCTGCTCTCAGTTATGTAGATCCTGGACTTGCTAGTCACCTTTTTTTTTTTTTTTTTTTTTTTTTTTTTTTTTTTTTTTTTTTTTTTTTTTTTTTTTTTTTTTTTTTTTTTTTTTTTTTTTTTTTTTTTTTTTTTTTTTTTTTTTTTTTTTTTTTTTTGGGTCTGTTATAGTTTATGTCTAGTTGTCCCCCCAAAGCCTCATGGAGTCATTGGGTGGGGACTTCTACAGTTTGAGACTTGATCCATGATCCCTGGGATTATAGGTTTTAGTACTGATGGGATTATGGGTGGAAGTACTTCTGGGATTATAGGTGTAGCCTAGGGTGGGAGCTAAGGCGGAGAGCCTGAATGTAATATAAAGAAAGAGAGAGACAGACTGGAGCTCTAGCTGTTGCTGTTGCTCTGCTGCCGTGTTGGTTGGCTACCTCTGCCGCCATTTTGTTGCTGTTCCGTCACCATGAACTGGATGC
>PVJA010006002.1:0-75616 GCA_004027025.1 Myocastor coypus
CTATTGAATCTAAGCCTCCTAAAGCTCATCTCACCAATCTAGCTCTGTGTTTCATGCATTGTAATTAAGCTTTTTTTTTCCTTGCTGGGTGGTCAAGGGCAAGTCAAAGCAAGACCTGTATAACAAAACATTCATTTTTTTGTATCTTCCAGGGTTAAATCCCCTCAGGATTAAGTTTGGGACCATGGACACACACCCTTGAGGCAGTGTCAGTGCTCACCACTGAGGGAGGACATCCAGGGGGCACACATCACTAGACGGTGTGATTCTCTGAGCCATCGCCGATCTTCTCTAATACAGTAGCAGTCATCAACTAGGGATGTCATAAGGATGTGCAAAGTTCACATATATAATATACAGTAGCTTCTGGCAGGTATTCTGCTTAACAAAGTGCAACTTATTTTTATTATGATGGATGATCAGCCTCCTTATCCACTAAACAGAGAGTATTACATAATGCAGTACAGATAATGAGTATTATTTACTACCTATAATATATTATAGACAGTATTGTCATATAAAAGCCATCATTGTCATAAACACTATTTATTGAGAACATCAAATTCTAAATATGAATTATTCATAACACTTTCAATTTGTTTCTCCATCATCTGTCCAGAAAAATTCAGAATGATTTATCTTTTACCACAAGGTGACCAAAAATTATTCCTTATAAAATCATGTTAACAAATAAAATAGAGTTCAAAAAAAGCTAACTAATGTTCTGCTCTCCTGGTTCTGAGGCAGAAAAGCACTTCTTCTAAGTAGTGGGCATGCAATAATAAACTGATATAAGAACAAATGAATATAAAATAAAAAATACTTTTGAAAAAAGGCATCATTTCAGTTACAGTACAGCACAAAACCAGCTAGAATTTAAAAAAAAAAAATCCCAACTTTAATCCAAGGCACAAAATCTGAGTATAAATATAAAATTTTCCCAGGATTTTTTATGGAAACAAAACTCCTACAGAATAGGGCCACTGAGTACATTTCACCTAGAAAGTGGACACTAGTGATCCTGATGGATTGGGTCACAACCTCCACGGAAAGGACCTATGTACATACCTCCAGACAAGCTGCCCATTGGTCTGCTGAACCAGTGACCCAAAGAAGCAAAAGAAAAAGGGTCCAAGCTGAACATAAGGGCCCCTAAACTGTCTCCCCAGGGTCTTTTTCTTGGAGC
Source organism: Myocastor coypus (assembly GCA_004027025.1). Lineage (NCBI taxonomy): Eukaryota > Metazoa > Chordata > Mammalia > Rodentia > Myocastoridae > Myocastor > Myocastor coypus. The sequence goes on from PVJA010006002.1 coordinate 1,187, forward strand.
TAGGCAAGGAGGCTCTCGATTTTCCTCTTCAGGGTCTACACCTTCTGTCCTGGACATGCAAGAAGAACAGGACTATCCATCCGCACAACTGGGAGGGGAAGGGGTGCTTTTAACACAGAGCAGCACCAAGGTCTCCTCCTAAGGATTTTTTTCTTCCTTTGTGGTCTTTTTATTGTTCATACTCCGCTAAAAATGGTCACTTCCCTGAAGCCCATTTTCTGACTATCTCACTCCCTCTGTGGAGAGTCCCAACATAGACCCTTGACAAAGCTCAGAAAGGAGCACCAGCCAGTACAGCTACTCTTCATATCTTGCAATAACATCCTCAGCCTCCCTCCTTTAGCCACATTACCACACTTGGAGAAGAAACCAGACAAGTACAGTCAGTTCTGGAACCCAAGACTTAACTCCAAAGTAAGATGCCCTCCTGGTTCTAACAGGAGCTTGAGCGCATGGCCAGAGCCACAAAGCCTGCTTTCTGACCACCTCATCCAGAGAGCAGTCTGTACCTCACCTCTGTTCTGTGTTCCTCACTCACCAGAAACCAGGAGCCATCATCTTTCTCAGTACCCACTGAAATGTTTTATTTCCTGCAAAAATTTCTTCCTCTCTCTGAGGGAAACAATGCTCTGCAGGTGCTCCTCCTCTTCCACACTCACTCTCCACCACCCCACAGGCTGACCACTTCTGCCCACATGTCTTCAGATAAATTCAATTTGGAAATGGATCAAAATAGGGTCATGAAACTAGCCAGTAGGAATCTTGATGCTGGGCAATTTTCTTTTTACTTTCACAGCTGCTAGAGAGACAATCACTGGCCCAGCAAGCACCCAGCACACCAGGGGCACCATGCTGAGCAGACCAGCAAGGGGTACGGGGGGGGGGGTACAGAATTCTAGCAGCTTCTTCCTACCCACCACTCCCTCAGTCATCACACTGGGGACCTGCATGTTGCACCAGCCAGAACCTTCTCTCCAGGCAGCAGTGTGCAGCTTAGCAAGTGCCCAGGACAGAAAAGATTTCACTCAATATTACAAGGCACATCATGTTTATGCCAGATTTATTCACCACATTACATTAAAATCACTATGTTGAAGATGTCATGAATTCTAGAAGGTGTTTTAGACTCTTTGGATAAAAAGCAAATCATCCTCAAAGACAGTGGCCTCCACCAGAGCAGCAGACCCATGAGTTACAAGGAGAGATCAGGCCTCTCGCTGCATGCATCCTGCTTGTGGACCAACTGGTGCATTCTCTGGACACACCAGGATGGGAGGGCTCAGGCCCTGTGAGCATCTACATAATGCACACAGCCTGCTTCAAAAGTGCCTATCAGTAATATGCTAAGTGCTGTCAAGCAGGGAGCACAAGAAATCTCCTGGCTAATTTTAATACTAATTACTCCATTTTTTCAAGGCAGAAGCTGCTGTTTTTGGTCTTGGCCAATTTTAGCAGCTGACCACTTTAGAAATCATTATTGTAAAATGTAGTTTTACAGATGACAGTTGTTAATGACTCATCTCCAGCTGCACAGACTTCTAAAGATGGCAAATGAGAGCAAGAGGAAAGGTGCAAACCAAGAGTCTAGTGAGGATCTGCATCCAGGGTGTCATATGGTCTGTAATTGAAGTTTTCCCTTAGATAATTCTAAGCTGACAATGAAATTCTGTGTGCATGATTAGAAACGTAATAACTTAAACGTCATGTAACCGCCTCACTTCCTTTCCAATCTAATGGAGTTCATAATTTAAAAGAAATTTAAATACCCCCAATAAAATTACTCCTCAGAATAGCATATCTGCTTTTTCAAAGTATCTTCACTTTCCCAGCAACATTTTAGTCCACATGGGATATGTAAATTCTCGTAGAATGGTTCCAAGCCTGTATTACCTTAGGAACCTTCATGTTGGGTGTTTTCATCTACAAAAACAAATTTTGTGTAATTTGTATGTGTCGTGTTTTCATTTGTAGCAGCTTTACCCTTAACTGACAAAATCTGGAAGTAACAAAGAAGTCCTTCAATAGCTGAATGGATCCACAGGCACAGACCCAAATGACAGAAAGCTTTGCAACGCTTAAAAGGAAGCAAGCTAGCCAGCCATGCAAGGTACAGTGGAGCCCTAACGCACACGGTTAAGTGAAAGAACCAATGTGAAAAGCACATGTGCCAGGAAATCCCAACTCTGTCAAACAATGCAAAGCAAACTATGAAGACAATGAAAATATCACAGGTTATAAGGTTCAGGCTGAGAGCAAGATAGATAACAAGTGAAGCACAGGGGCACTGCTTTTAAAAACACTACAACCACTTTGTTTGCTTCTGTAAAAAGCTGTGGGAATTAAGGGCTCTCCACTGAGGGGGCTTGTGGCCCTCACCTCTGCCTTCACAACCAGTATGGCTGGGATTTCTCACTCTAAGTCCAAGCTGCTTCCTCTCCGCAAGGCAATGAATGACCTCTGTGCCTCTGAAGGAATTCCTTCCATAAATGGTCTCTGAGAAGTTTATGACCTGATCGCTTCTCAATTATCACCAAGCAAATTACCCTACAAAGGTAACTTCTCTTCCTGCTCAACACTGCCATCTCCTTTCTCGTGACTCCATCTGGAGCAAGCCCACACTGGAATGCAGAACCCACTGAAGTCACTACCCATCTACCTGCGCTGTGGAGGCCACATATGAAGATGAGCTTCTCTCCCACTTGCCCACCTGCATGGCATCAGCCAGCACCCGGGGACACATGGCATTCCACATGCAGGCAAGAGGGCACCATGGATTTTACTGAGTAGCCAGTCACCAGGCAGCTGGCTCCAGATGAACACTTCTGTGTATTGTTCTAAAGGGTTTTCACAAAACTATGAAGGAAGTGCCAATAGCAACTCCAATTAGGAGCTAATAAAGCTGAGGTCTCACAGCCTAAGTCACTTTATCCTGACCAAGGTGGGGACACAGATAGCATTCCAGGAGGACTACACAGCTCCTGAAGACTGGGTCACTTCAGAGCCCAGGTGAGGGGACCATGTGGAGAATTACATAGGAGGAAGGGACGAGATAGATGTCTAACCTTAAGCACTTCAGAACCAATGCTGAAAAAACAGTAAGAAACCACTGTTAGTATTTATAAACAGATTTCTGGCTAAAGTAATATTATCAATCTACATACTTTATACTTATTTTAGATATTTTAAAAGCATGTTCCAAGCAACTGTATTTCTTCCAAAGCATTTACAGGAAAAAAATAAAATATCAACTTTATAATTTGGGGATGCAGTACAATTTTTTTCGCTTAAAAATGTCAGAATTCTATTTTCTGCAAAAGTATCAATGATCCCATTGTACAGCACTGGCCAGACATTTATATTATTTTAGGAATACCTAACTTTTTTAGGAATACCTAATTGCTGGTTCTGAAAATTACCAAATTAATTAGAAAATCATCATGCCTGTTTCACACATTCGTCTAAAGATTTCATTTTTAAAATACTGATATTCTATACTACATAATTAGCTGCCCTCCAAAAGCTTTCAATAGAAACAATTATGTATGATTGTCTATTCTCTGTACACTTGTTTAAGGGAATATGTTCTAAATACTTACGTATGTCTATCTCATTATAGTATGAAATATCCAGGAAGATTATTAATTTTCTTGGCAAAAAAATTTACTTTCAACATTTTTTCTAACAGTTACACAGTGAGTTAAGTATTGACCAGGAACCAAGATAGAATAAAAAGGTTGACTTTTAACAGTTTTCACGTTCATTTTTTCTCTTCTAGAAAAGGAGGGATGTACCAATTCCTTCCCAATTTTTCAATCATCACTGTGAACAGGTAACCAAACACAGTGCTATCTGTGTCCCATAGAAGCAACTTAAGAGTAGAAACTTCATCCGTACCCAAGCTGACAAAAATATGTCTAGTCTAATGTGGTCTTGATTTGTAACAACAAACACAATCTAATCAAAGTATGTCAGAATTAAAGAGTATGTGTGAAAATACCTAAATTTCTTAAGTCATTAATTTTTATTTAGCTTTTAGCTAATTTTCTTTTATGTTGGGGAAATAGTATTAAGCAACAGGTAAATGTTGTATCTTCTTAAGCTAATAATAACACAGCACTTCAAATTGTCAGGCCTAAGAGAACTTTAATCACTGTTTAAGTTAAGTTTGTCATTCTACAGAAAGGGAAAGGAGACAAAGGCAGGTAAGCAGGGTGCTATAAGGTACACCATTAGGGAGCCTCTTCATTTCTGAGCACATAGTGTGGGTCTCCTGATTCTCCCAGTTTTAGCTTGTTTCTTAAGATTATAGTATGCTCTGCAAACTGCCACTTAATAAAACTAAGAAAAATGCAAATTAGGATGTTGTTAGCCATATAACTATCCACCCAACCACCTACTCCTCAAGTTATTAGGGCCAGCTACTTTACTGAGAAGAAAATGCCTTAGGCATTACCATTTAAGCCCAAGGTTGAATTGTCACACACAGTGGGGCTCAAAGAAACCAAAGTAGGGGTGCAGGAGAATGAACCCCTGGAAGAGACTGAGCAGAAAAGGCACCAACCCATGCTCAGTACACAGTACATTAATTTACCAGTGATACATGACACACCATAAGTGAATGTGTGAGTGTGAGAGACAGAGAGAACTTAAATCCCATACTCTTAGGGATAGTTTCAGTTTTTCAATCTCTTCTCATGAAAATCAAAGAAAACACATGAAACTAGCAGCACAGCCATGAAATAGGATGTGGAAACATGTGATGTTTCTTTCACTTCAGAAAATCCTAGGAAAATGCCTGAAAATAGCCCAGAACAACCAAACTGCATAAAGAGCTTATACTAAGAACAATGCCTCCATCCCATCCAGGAACAATTAATTTAGAATTCCCATGCCTGACTGAGGAATCAGTGCTATTCTGTGGTTCTTACTGTATCTCCTGGCTACATCTCATTCAATCAACAACAAGATGTTCCATAATATTTTCACTATGGATAATATGGCAGGGGCCTTGGGGAATGACAGAGAATGTATGTTTCTTACTGGCAAGGAAGGAAGCACCTTAAAATTCTAGGTTCTCTTCCCTTAACTTTACACATTTACTCTGCTATAATTCAGAGATTTCTAAATTTTTATTTTTGACATTAATGGCAAAATGCCTACGAACATTCCACACACACACAAATGACAGTGTCCCTGATCATTACTACAAGCCTTTCTCTACATTGGCAGGAGTCATTCATTAAAATGTCAGCTCCTTTCTTCAAATAGGAAAAAAAAAAAATCTATTTGACCACACCATTATCCACTCCAAACGAACTTCATTTTATAATGTGTCCACTACCACACAAATTCTGTGTAAGCAAAACAGCAATCCAGAAGTGCTATGAAAACTACTTGCCCCTGATCTCTCTTCACACTTTACCAAATGAGAAGGTCACTAGGTCAGCTAGGTGGGCACAGAAGTCCTTAAGCAGAAAAACACAAAGGCTCTGAGAGCCACCTCCATCCAACACTGTCTACACAGCCTGCCTCACCTTAATGCACGGGCACTCACAGGAATTAGCAATTGTGCTGGGACATTTACCTGTTTCAGCTTGCACAGGAAACTCCAGACAGTGGCTGGGATTTGATACCCAGCTTGTCATGCCAGCCCAGACTACGGGCTCTGCTGAGAGGCGCATGGTGGTGCACACCTGTAATCCCAGCACTTTGGGAGGCTGAAATCAAGAGAATCACTGCAAGTCCAACCTATGTAGTGAGACTTTATAAACCTCATGGACACTGTCCTACAAAAAACAAAAAGGAAACTCCAAACCAAACTGGATCAGCATAGTTCTGGGTGTGGCTGAGGGGATTTACTGAAAACAGAAGATCTACCTAGAGAACGTGCGCTACCTGAGTGGCATAAAGAGCAATAAAGAAGGCTGGCTTCAGTTTCTTTGGAGGAGCTCCAGCTCTTGCCTTTGTCTTGGACATCCCTAGGCTTCCAAACAGACTCTTCAGCTTCCTGACAAGGGCTCGCAAGGGATACCACACTGAGCTCCAGGGCTGGCACTGGATCCTTTGGATCTCCAGCACAAAGATGGACCTTCACACTCTTACACACCTGACTCTTTGGGACCACTATAAATTAATCATGCAATTTCTTAGCTATTTGTGTATCTTACATTAAACCTGCATTTTTAGTAAGCATTGATATATGTATCTTGACACACAGACATTGCAAAAGCACAATAATACACTTTCACAGAACAACTTCATTCCCATCATATGTCAAATGAAGCATGAATCTTTTCCATGTCTTTGTGGCTCTACAGTGAAGTTCCTCAAGGGAGGGACGATTTATTTCCATTATCTCTCTCTTTTGTAATGAATCAGCCCTTGATAAGAAATAGCAAGCTAATGTAGTTCACTGCTGCTTTTGAATTGTTGAAATTTTTAGTTTGAGTAGGAATTGCCTTTACTAACCTGTAATGTAGGAACTGAAATGACCATTGTGGCATCTGAAGGGAGAAATACGAATTTGCTCCTAAATTTTATCTATGAACTAGTCCAGAAATTAACAGGCCATCACCACAGAATGTATAGAAAAATGCACAGTGTGGTAGCACACAAAAAAATTCAGTTTCTGGCACTCAACTCCAGTCTCAGAGATGAGTCCACCCACTAAGGTCACGGGACAGCAGTCAGGAACTTGCTCTCTATAATCACGCTACATGAGCCAGAAAGGGCAGTGCCCAGGAGACCATGGAGGGAAGGGGATAGGAGCCATCCAAAGTCCTGGCAACATCCTAGCAATGAGCAGGGGCCCGAGAGGTGGAGGGCAAGGGCAGGTTGCATGCCCTCTTCTGAGTCTTCTACACTGGAAACTCATGCAACTGTTTAAATCTCTATGAAGACCAAATAATTCTCTCTGAGATGGAGGCAGCCTTCTTTTCCAATGTACCTGATTGTAAACAGGCAATTTACAAAAGAAACCAGACACTTGGGTGCTATATTTTCCATGGTTAGGATTGTGATGCGTTACCCACAAGCAGTAATGTCTTAGGATCTGTTCTCTCAAGACAATCTAAGAGTAATGCAGACTTCCCAACAGTTTGCATCCCACACGTACAGGCCACAAATAGCTACCATGTGCGGAATAGGAACCAAAGGTGCAGATCGCTGGAGGTGAATCACCTGGACTAAGTCATAGAGTTTTTATTCACTTGCCTGTTGGTGTCAATATTCTAAAAAGATGCCTTAAGGATAGGAATAGCTGAATTCCAAAGCCAAATGATAAACCAAGTAAAAACCAGACAAGATGAATGGCAGATATGATACTGCCTCAAACTAAAGGCCTCCCATTCAAAGAGTACCAAACTCACACTGAACCATTTGGTGGCTCCACGGTCCCTGCACCAAACTCAAGAGAATCTACATGTGTCACATGTGATGCAAGTACAGCCAAAGAGGAAAGAGTACTGGCAAGAATTATACTGGATGTCCCCAGGCTCTGTTCAGAGGAGGGGACACAGCACTCCACAACATCACAGGAGGCAGGTGGGTTTCAGCAGCACCTGCAGCTGCATTCATTGTCTATATACACTAGCAAGCAAATGCGGCCTGGACAGGCTTGTGGGAGAGAGGCAGGACTAACATAGAGCCTGCAGGCGACACTCCACTCCCAGCCACTGACTCCACTGCCAGCTTGTCACTCACTAGCACCCACATGCTTCCTCCTTTATGTGTTGTACAAACACACAAGGCCTTGCCTCTGCCAACTGAGGAGCAAAGGAACAGTCACACTCATTCCTGTTTTCTGATGTCTATGTGTCATCACAACTATAAACAGTAAGCACATCTATAAACTAAACGTATTTTAAATGACGTTATTCAATTCAAAGAGTCCTGGCCATGTGATGATTGTTAATCACTTATAAAATCCAGTTTTCTTATTATACACAGACTCATCACTTTTATAATTATGGCTTAATTAACACCATCTATGCCACCTTCAGTTTAAGGATAAACTGAAAAACTTATTATTAAGAATCTCTAGATAGTTATACTAGTACATACCTATAATCTCAGCACTCTAAAGGCTGAGGAGGACTGCCTCAAATTCAAGGCCAGCATGAATTACATAGCAAGACACTGTCTCAAAAAAAAGTACATATACCTATATATCAGTTAATAAAATTTCAAAACAATAAGATGAGGACTACTCTCTTTTGAAAGAAGCAGTTCATGCTTAATTTTTTTTACTGTTTTTTCTTCTTTTTCCTCTTTCGAATTTTTTATAACTTCTTTGTGATGGTTTTGCTTTGTTTCTTTTGTTTTATTTTTAATTTTTTTTTTGCTTTGTTTCTTGTTTAAACAATCTTACATGTTTATATCCAGTAATCTCAACAGCTAATTTGAAGATAGATAGCATCATGTACTACAGCAATCATGGTTCAATTCCTATGAATTTGTTTAGTGAAATCATATATGGTTTCTAATGCTGTTGTTTTTTTTTTTTTTTTTTTTTTTTTTTTTTTTTTTTTTTTTTTTTTTTTTTTTTTTTTTTTTTTTTTTTTTTTTTTTTTTTTTTTTTTTTTTTTTTTTTTTTTTTTTTTTTTTTTTTTTTTTTTTTTTTTTTTTTTTTTTTTTTTTTTTTTTTCTTTTTCTATCACTCTTTTGTTTTCTTTAAAAATAAAAAAATAAAAAAAATAAGGAATCTCCACACTGGTTTCCATAGATACTGGTAGAAAGGAATGAACTTATTCAAAAGAGAAGAGTTACTGAGATGAAGCGGACAGGAGAGGGAGTGGAGGACAGAAATTTATTTATGTATGTAACCAGGATGGCTCGGACAACTGCACTGTGCATTTCTGCTGGTCTATGGAAAGGATGTTACTACTTGAATTTGTTTCACCTCCTTTTTTAACTGTTTCTTCTTTTTCTCTTGTTAATTTCTTATAAATTTCTTCTTGTTTTCCTTTTTCTTCCAATTTTACCTTCATGTATCTGGCAATATGAATAACTGGTTGGAAGGCAACACTATGTACTAAAACACAGTGAAATTCATATTACTTTGTTTAGCGTAATTCTTCATTACTTGTAATTTTTTCAAATAACTCTGCACCTTACATTCAAGCATGAGTGTTGGAAGCAAATCTATGCTGTTTATTGAAGTTGCCAATTAAGTTCATCAAGTGAATAGATACGTCATCAGGGGCTATTTGTATCAAAACCAAACACAAAAGTAGTAAATTCTCAATGTGTGGATGACTGACCTTGTCCCTCCTATGCGGAGGACAGACTGTGGGCTGACGTCAAGCAGGCTCTACCCAGGAGCCCTAGTCCACTTGGCTAAAAGTGTACATGTGTGCTGACTCTACCTCTACACACTGAGTTCACAAAGTTTTTGATTGAAATGAGTAATTTCCTCTATTTCAGGACATACTGGCCTGAATTAAAATCAATGCAGACAAAATAAAGAAAAAAATCTAAAACTTCTCATTAGTCTATTTTTACCTAAAATAGAAAGAGATATTACTCCTTTTCTTAAAAAATATTAACATGCAGTTAGCTCTCAACAGGGGAGCTCAAGAACAGAAGGAAAATTTAGCTCAGTGATGACAATGACAACATTTCTGGAAAAGTTACTAATGATGGCACCCAGGGTCAGCAGGCCCTTACCACCAGGGAGAATTCTAACTTCTCAGTTCTTCCTATAATACTGAAGCTCTAGGACCACAAGAAAATAAAACACAACAGCATCCTCAACTACACCACTGCCCTAGGTTTATCAGCAAGCTGCTCCAAGTCTTATGGGAAATTCCAGAATACTGAATTTACCCACTGTACACTGACGACAATAAGAGTCTGCCCTCCTCTCATCCTGGACCTAAAAGAACAGGAGGAAGGTCAGATGCCTTAGTAACTCTAGCAGCCTATCACTTAACACTGCAGAAATACAGGAAGGTTCACATGCTGTGCAGAAGATATGTTTGCATGATTGTATGCACTCATGATATCCTCCTTAAGCAAGGCCCAGAACCACTTGTTTTTGTGTTGCTATGTGAGTCAGTGCCACTGGAAGTACACAGCTTCCTGCTCCCAAGGAAGAGGAGTCATCCCCTCCTCAGGGCAAGGAGGGGCAGCCAGTCCATAAACCATGGCTAAAGACAATGGGAAGAGTTAAATACATGCACACACAAGCACAAGGATAATGCTAAGAAACGTCACTGAAACAACTTGCCCTTTAAAATAACATTTGTAATACATTGCTATTATTTTAGCCATTCTTAATAATTATAATTATTAACTGCCTTAATACCTTAATAACTGGGAACAATGTCATTTTCCCCTTGAATTAAGTCTGATTTGCTTAAAAAGGATTCCCCAACACCTCACCTGCCCAACTCTGGTTAAGTTGTTCTGTGGACGGGCCCTTCGCTAACTGTCCCTACTTGATAACAGGATGATATTGATACTAGTTTCTACATGCATCTCCTCCACTGCAGAACTTAACCATATCCTTAACACTGTGCACCACCTACTAGTGAATGCCTACACCTATTTGGCCTGCTACATATGTCATGATATAATCGCATACCCCTCTTATAAAGTACTGAGTTCCATCTTAAATTTAAAGACTTCATGGAGAATTTTAAGTCATTATAAAAATAACAACTGAATAGCAGTCACATTGTAAACTCAGATCTGTTAACACCAAAGCACGAACAATTTTAAAGGATGTATGCCTCACCCTGGAATCTACAAATGTGCTGTTTGCCGGCATCATTTCATGACCTCTTTTCAAAAAAACAGAGGGCAAGTGTTCAGGGTGAAGACCTTGGTTCAACCTCCAGTACCATAAAAGTACTCATACACACACACACACACACACACACACACACACACACACACACACACACACAGCCTGTTGGATCAATTACAGCATAAGGTAACCACATCAAGTTCACTAATGATTCACTGAATGAAAGCTCATCCATGCTGAGTGCCTGCACTGGTGAGCACCAGCTTCCATTTCTCTAGTACTTGTTCTTCTCTTAGGTTCAGAGAGCCACCTCCTGCCCAGTGAGACAACTTGGGCTCCAATCCCAGGTCCCACAGCTGCTTTTCTATTCCTCAGTTTCTCCCTTGTGGAACAGGCACCCTAGTGCACCTAGTATGACTACTTTAGTTAATCTGGTGTGAAGTCTTCAAACAGGACCTGCAAGGAATAAGGAGCAAGTAAATGTTGTTACAGAGCTCTGCTTCCACATCCCTTTGTTTACAAGAAAAAAAAAAAAAAAAAAAAAAACACCTTGCAACCCAAGTGCTTTTCAAGGTAAAGCTGAAAGAAAAAGGACTGGTGTCTCCCTAGTACCCATCAGACAGAAAGCAGTATTACTGGAGCAGGAGGAGCTAGCATCAGCAGTGCACAGAGGCAGAAGAAAAAGCTCAGTGTGCTGCAAAATCTCCAGGCCCTCCAACCAGGAGCACTCAGAAGTAGGATCAGACCTCCAGATCAACCACGGCCAAAGTAGATGGATTTTGTAAGTTTGTGTCATCCAATGGATCCTTGATACGTTTAGTCATAGTACACACTGATGTCTTCAAAACATAAATTCATATTATGTGTTACTTCCTAAAGCACAGGGCTTCCTGCCACTTTCCAACATCTAAATAAAGGTTTCTATTAGAACTGACTATAAGAACATATTTTCAATTTCAGAATCTGTTAAGAGGGAAACATAACTAAAATCATTTATTTTATTAAGATAGCTCACAGTGGAGATGCTGAACACCAGTGTGAGAAGTTTTATTTAGCCTCTTTTCAAAGTAAGCTTCAGAAGGCTACCCAGATAGCTCAGCATATTAAAGTGCCTGCTTAGGCAGACACAGGGACCAATATCTGATCCCTGGCATGCCATGCCAGTCATGTCCCCAGGGCGCACTGAGATGGAGACTGAGACTGGACATGATGTCATGCACCTATAATCCTAGTGCTTGGCTGGCTGAAACAGGAGGATCACTATGAGTCTGCTTTGACTAGTAACAGCCTGTGGTTTCTTGGCATCCAGTCCTGAAGAGGCAGGCACATGGACCCAGAAATCACTAGGCATCAGTTTCCACTATTATTTTCAACCATGGGGATCTGGGTATGGTGGCACACACTTGTAACCCAAGTGTGGGGGAAGCTAAGGCAGGAGAACAGTAGTGAGCATCGCACCAGTCTGGGTAGTTACATAAACAAGTTCAAGGCTAGCCTGCACTACATGGATGGATGGATATATATATATATATATATTCCATGAGACTTACTACAGAAAAGCAGCAATCCAACTTATATTTAATATTTTAGAAAGTAAACTAAGGAATGTTATCATTGGGATAACATTCTGAAGAGGAATGCACCATTTTGTTCATCTAGTCCCTTATTGAAAGACAAGGCTGCTATAAATATTCATGTGCTGGCCTTTGTGTAGATCTAAGTTTCTAATTCATTTGAGTAAATATTAAGTACAATTATTAAAATGTTGTAATTTGAGAAAACTTTTTCCTTTGCATTTAGATAACTTGGCAAGCAAGCATGTGAGTGGGTTCTCTCTCTTCAGGGGCCTGTCAATTACCTGGAGTAGTGGGCACATACTCAGTTTACACAGGCACCCAATTCCTACTAGACCAAAACAGAAACATGAGCCCCATTTCTGCAGGGGAGATGCACGTAGCTTTGCAAACATGCTTACCCAACATTCATTGTATTGATGAAGTACCCTGGCTCCCTCAAGGCCATGCCAAGGAAATAATATTTACTAAGTACCCACAGTGGACAAGCTGGCTTCAAGCAGAGCCTTTCTCCTTTCTACTTATTGGTGAATTGTTCAGAATCCTTTGGGCATCAGTGTCTCACAATGTTCTCCTTAAATACAGATTTCCAGGGAAACCAAAGCAATTATTCATTATACTAAGACACTCACTGAACCATAGGCATGCAAGACCTTTTCCTAATCTTCCTCAGACCACTCTGATTTTTCTTAAATCCTACAGGAATCCAGGTATCTTCCCAGGTACAATGCTAAACCAGCCAATGTATAAAACTACTTGTTTTGTATGGAGAGGGCTTTCTTGAATATAGCAGCAAACATTTAAAAAATTAACAGTAAAAGCCATTGCTAAAAAAATGAAGACTAGTTCTTTTAATTATGATTTTTAAAAGTCAATATTTTGGATAATATTTAACATAGTACTCATTTAGTCATATAATTATTAAAACTTATGAACATGTTCTTAATGTATTTTATCTAAAGATTATTTTAATTGTCCAGATGTTATTATTACATATTATATATGTGTACTGAATTATCACACTATACTCTAAATTTGTACGAGTAGATAAAATTTTTGGAAGATGATACTGCTTATAATCTACCACTTGTCAGATCTCTGCTATTACTTAGGGTTCCAAACTCTTCCTCTCTCCATCCCTGGACAAGGCCACACACCCCTGCCACCACCTGTCTGCTGTGATTTGGAAAGACAATATTCCTAATGCCCTGGGCTCTTCATCTGGGATTCCCGAATCTTTTCCTCTGGACTTAGGGTTCTTTGTGGAGTATCAGCTTCTCTATATCCACAGAAACTCTTGGACTCCAACATATCCAGGTTTCCTGGGATTCTGGTAGGTTCTACAAGAGCACACTGGCATTGCCATGAAAGTCCCAGCTTATGTCTGTGATATTTTCATCTTTAAAACACTCTGGTTTAGATACTAGTCAGAAAGTCATGCTGGAACAGAAGCACCCATCCTGCTTCCTCTATCCCTGCCATGCCTTCAACAGCCTCTGTAGACACCAAGCCTGCTTTGTACAGTGACCATGGAAACTATAAGGGCTCTGACACTGTAGCCACAACTTTCCACATGCACCACAGCCCAAGCAGAACTACATATAATGGGTCTGGTTTCTGAAAACTAAGCCATTTCCCAAGAATGCTTCATTCTCAAAACAAAAGGATATAGATAAAACATCTTACATCAGAGTTAGTAATGCAACATTTCTAAAAATAAATTGCAAGCTGATCACCTCACTAACAAAAATCTATTCAGTGCTCTAAAATCAAAACAGTAGACATAGTAGTCAAGATTAATGGCAAAAAAAAAAAAAAAAAAAAAAATGAGCACATAGAATTCAAGTTAACCTGTGAAATAAAGCAAATACTACATGCATACAAATATGCAAGATCTAAGAGCAGAGCACAGAGTCCTGAGTAACAAAGGAGCTTCAGGTGCTCACCCTGGAGCTGCAGAATGAGAAAGTAGCAGACCCACTTCAGGAGGCACCTCCAGGAGTATCCAGCACCTGACAGCCCTAGGCCCAAGTTCACCCTCAGTCTCACTAGGATTTGCAAGGAGGAGGAAATCCTTCCTTGTGCCTGCGGGCAGTTACTACCAATGGCGACTGCTGCTGCAGGTGTGATGTGCCTGGTGTAAGAATAAGCCCGGCCAGGCAAGAGCTAACTCGGAGTAATTCCCAGGTTCCACTGAGGAGCCTGATTGAAACCAGCTGGGCAAGTGACATCACCAGGAGCTTTTTACTATAAAAAGTGTGAGTGCTGTGCGGTCAGGAAGCAGATCTGAGCCTGGGAGCAGAAGCCAAGCTGGAAGAGTCTGACGGAGCCAAGTGCAGTTCAGAGGAGGAGAAATGCATTCCAAGAAGAAGCAGGGATGAGCAATTCACTCAGAGACAGCTGCAAAAGGAAAAGGCACACAATGGAAATTTCCTTTGAACAGCTAGAGCCTGGTGTTTCTCCCAAAGAAGGCAGTCATCAAAAGCGAGACTTGAGAGGAGAAGCAGAGTGAAGCCCTTCACAGCTCCCGTTCCTGCAACCAAAGTGAAAGGCACCATGGTCAAGGTACCACATTTATGCAGCCCTTGGCCCAGCACATGCTCACAGAGTAGCTACAGGCACTGCTGCAGAACCAAGGTCACAGCCATGACACAGCAGACAAAAGCCATTACCTTGCAGAGCACATGTTCCTGGAAGTGGGAACAGACTATGACAGATACTGAACATGTCAGATACACTGTACAAGGAAAGGAAAGAGCATGCAAGTGGGCTGAGACCAGGGAGACAGCCATGCAGGCATCCAGGACTGCAAGGCAGCTGAAGGGACACAGGCCCATGGCCCTGGCTGTAGCCACTTTTCTGGGTTGGAGAATCATCCAGAAAACCAAGGTTGCTGGTCCAAAAGAATAAGGGGAAGCAAGAATTGGGAGTGTGCACCAAAGAGCGAAAGAGAAGAGGGTACTTGTCAGATCTATGGGACCTGGAGACCAGAGCTCAAATGGGGACGGTAGCAGGAGTGGATGGGAATCCCATCTCCAGGTGTGGCTTGCAGGAAAGGGAGGAGGACCCCAGAGTCAGGGGTGGAGAAAATAAAAAATCGCAAAGGGTAACAGTGGGGACAACAATCCACTGGGCTCAACACTCCTGTGGCAGGTGCCAGGCCCAGTACTGGACTGGATCTGGGCAGACAGCAGGCTGTTGGTGGAGGAGGGAGCCATGGAGATGGCTAGGGCCACGGTCAGGGAGGAGCTGCGCACAGGAAGCAGGGACTCCTGGGGAGTCAGCAGCCTCTGCAGGACAGGAGGCAAGCTCGGAAAGACAGCAAAAACTTAGTAATACTGTCTGTCTGCTCAGAGGTGAGGAAAGAAAGTGAAAAGACAAGAGTGTGGAGTTTGGGCAGTATTTTTCAACAGTGGGGGTGGCTAGTAAAGCAATATCATGACCCCACACACACACCTAAGTGAAAACTGCTATGTGGGTTCCAGGATGATTTGGTTTGCTTTTAATTTTCGCTAATGAAATTAACTATGAATAAGAAGAGAGGAATCTTGCCACAACCTTGTGAAATTCCTACTTACAGTACAGCACAAGTGGTTTTTAATCAAATATAAAAATAAAAATGTGGTGAGACTGGGCACAGTAGAGCACTGCAATCCCAGCATGGTGGGAAGCTAAACAGAGAACTGTAAGGCTGAGGCCATCCTGGGCGACTCAGCAACTTGGTGAGACCCTGTCTCAAGATTATAAAAAGGCTGCGATTTGACTCAGTGTGAAGATCCCTGTGTAGCCCCAGTACCCACCCACCCCCACACACACACACAAAGGGTGAAACATTCAGTGGCCAACTCAGGCACTAAATTTTTCCTTTCCTTTTGCAATTTTACTTTTATCCCTAAATTAGTGGAAATTCTTGCCCTTCCATAGCAGAGGCAGGTTTGCTAGTTAAGTCTTTGTCCCTGCAACAGTCCAAAATGACAAGCCCCATGGAAGAAACAGGAAAAAGTGCTCTCAACATACACTAACCCACATGGGTGCACTTCCCCCAGCTAGGAGGCAGTCTCACTCATCTTTCCTGCTCTAGCTCCTCTGGGGAAGGCAAGTAGGAATACAATGTGTTATCTTCTCAGCTATGACAAACTCCAAAGTGTCTTGCAGGTATACTGTATGTGCACAGGTATTCCACTGACAAAGCCATTCAAAACCAGCTTCACTGTTAAAATGAGTTTCCAGTGGGAGTGCCTTGGACAGTACAAGACCTGAGAGGAAGCAGCCCAGAGTGGGTGACAGGAGGAACAGTGGTTCTGCTCCTGGCTGTAAAGCCCAGAGGGATGGTAAGTGGATCAGGAGAGGAGAAACCAACAGGAAAGCTTTGTCAGGCTCAGGATGAAGACTTCCTTCTGGGAGCCACGAAGATGCCCACTGTCACACAGTCACTTGATAAAGAGCTATGGGAAGTCAGGTTCTGAACTCCAGCCCTGGCACATGGCACTGTGCAGCACCTCTGCAAGCTCTTCGGCCTGGGGTCATCTCACTCAGGACAGGATAGGAAGTGGCTGGCCTTCTCTCTCTGGCCTCTTATTTGTTTCTCTGCTTCATTTACCTGTTGATTTTGCACGCCAATCTATTCTAATAGATGTCTGAAGACTATGGTTAAGATAAAATTAATGTGAAAGGAACTTCACATCTCAGTAAGCTTGCCGTCCAAGTGCATGGGGTATGGCAGGTAGGAGGGCACCCACCTGCAGAGAGGCAGGACTGACCTGTTCCCAGGTATTCCCAGCATACAGATCTCAGACTGCAATAGCCCATTCTACTCAGTGTTCATTTCCACTGGGTGTACTGAATTTCTGCTTGGCCTGGACTTGCCCACCTCAAGTATTATTTGACCCAAATGGACTAAATGAGATTTTGGTTTGTTTTTTGATCCTGGGAATGAGACTCATGACCTTGAGCTTGCCAGACAGGTGCTGTGCCACTGAGTTGTATCCCCAGCCCAAAGATCCCATCTTAAAAATTCACATGATACAAATATATTCCCAACTGAAGTTCTTTATGCTTTAAAAGATAAAAAAAACAACCAAAAATGTCCATCAGAATCTACACTACTGGGGTTCCTCAAAAAATTAGCATTACCATTTTATAATAAATACATACTTACCTACCTATATACTTATATTTATGAAAGATCCAAAGTTCCAAAAGATGTCTTTTCAAGTGCTTGGTTTCCATAGCAGGTCAGTAACACAAGATCATGTGAGAACACTCATGTACATGAAAGCAAGCACCTATCCGTCTTCTACAGAAGGCATAGGTTAACATGACTCACACCACTGCTGAGCTACTAAGTTCAATGATACCTTTCCACATGATGTGACAGTATTGATCTTCCAAGTGAGCAAACTTTTAGCCAAGGCACAATGACTAGAGTTATCTTACATTGACAGTAAAAGCGTAAGTTAGGCACAAGTAAATGAACCAGTCAGATTATTTTGAATTTAGAATATCAGTGCTTGCAGGTAAAGATTTCTTTCAAGTCATGTGGGAGACGACTCCTAAGACAGCTAGCTGCCTG
Source organism: Myocastor coypus (assembly GCA_004027025.1). Classification (NCBI taxonomy): domain Eukaryota; kingdom Metazoa; phylum Chordata; class Mammalia; order Rodentia; family Myocastoridae; genus Myocastor; species Myocastor coypus. The sequence goes on from PVJA010006002.1 coordinate 19,083, forward strand.
GCTCACTTCCTGCTTCCCTAGGAATTTTCACCAGCTTCCCTGTGAGGTCATGGGAGTTCTGCAGTCATCTACCACTGATGCTAGTTCACCAGATCCATGCTAGGTGAGAGTTTCTCTGCCTAGGAGTGAGTCTTCACTGTGGGCTGGGCACCAGTCAGGTAAGGACTCTAGGACCCAGCCAACCCTGGGTCCCTGGCCTGGCTGCTGCCCTCTGTCCTGAGACAGAGAGCTCACTCACCTCACCATCCCTTTAAATGCTAACCTTAAAGTTAATTACAACTACAAAGGTAAAACTCAGGTCTTTGGTTGGGATAACCACATTCCCAGTGTGCATAGTGATACAAAGCAGAGGTGAGACACCAAAAGCGGTCCCACTAGTGGCATTAGGTCCACCTAATAAACTCAGTCAGTTTAGAAACTGCTAGAATCTGGCATTTCTTTTTAAGAACCAATTTATTTTTTCTTTTGTTTTACATTTGTACTCAGAGATACAATGATAACTTGATAACTTCTTGGAGATATTACACAGGATTTCTAGGTACACTGAAGTTTTAAGGCTTAGAGTTAATTCACCGCAAAACTCAGTGTTATGGTTTGTATCTAGTTGTCCCCCTAAAGCCTCATGCAGTCATGTGGTGGGGACTTCTAGAGTTTGAGACTGACTCATGATCCACTAGTATTATGTGTTTTAGCACTGCTGGGATTATGGTGTGGTCTGAAGCAGATAGCCTGAGGCAGAAAGATGAATGTAACATAAGTGAGACAGAGAGACAGAGAGACAGTTTCTCTGTTGCTTCTGTTACCAGTCGTTGTTCTCTGTTGCTTCTGTTACCAGCCGTCATGAACTGCTGTTCTCTGCCATGTGCCAGTCTGCCTTGGAGCCAGCTGAGCAGGGACTGAAACCTTCAGTAACTGTGAGCTAAACAAACCTTTCCTTCCTTCATTTTGGGTGTAGGGTATTTGTCCTAGCAGTGAGAGAAGAGTATCTGAAACACTTAAAAATCAGCTTATATGAGTTCTAGGTCACTCCTGGGCCACAAAATTATGGGATTTAAAAGCATGAAAAAGCCTTAGCAAATATCTAATTCAATTTCTTGTTTGGGGGCACAGGAAGATATGAAAAACCAGAAAGCTTTTAACTAGTTTTTGTTTCTGAATATCACTTACAATTGGTTAATAGGTTATTTAACACAAGATAAATAGGATGCCAACTAAAAAGCAATGTACAACACAGCTCTGCAAATCTCATGATTACATATGTAACCAGGTATGAAGTTTAAATATTTATTTACTCAGCAAGCTGTTACCAGGCAGACTGCCTGCCCTCTCTCACCCAATCTGCCTTGCCGTTTATTTTGCAGGTGCATTTGCCATGGTTACCATTGTTTTCAATGCCATAGCTCCCATATCTAAAAGTACAGAAACATTCTGTACTTTCGAGTCAGGGAGCAAATATATTTTTATTGTAATTTTTGTTTTTCTCTGGAAGCTTTATATACAAACCTTCAACATGATTAGTCATCAGTACAGACTGGAATCTGGATAGCTGGAGCTGTTTTTAATTCAGCTACTTTTAAACAAACAGTAACAAAATATTATTGGAAATATGTAGATTAAAATATTATACCTTTAAATCAATAAATTTAAACTTCCTAAAGCAAGTTTTTTTCAGCATCATCATAAAGCAACATTCTAACCCAAAGAAAAAGACAGACAGACAGACAGACAGACTACACAGAAACAACAGAAAGAAAAAGAGAGGGAAGGGGTGGGTGTGGGAGGGGTAGAAAGGGATCACAAGCACAAACTCCAAATGCTAACAGCATACAGAATTCTGACATCTTTCCCATACTCAGTTTCTTACACTATTTGCAGTGAAATCTGCAATCATGTACTCCAGAGAGAACATACATGTTTCAAGTAAATAATGATTTCAAAATTCATGCAATATTCACACAAAGGATTTTTTAAAATATTTTATTGTATTTTTAAGTTTTTATTAGCACATGTATGCAGTAAAATGATTACAATTATTTTAAACTATTCTTATACTACTTGTTTTTCTAAATGTTGTTGGGTATTAGGAGCTTATGACTGCCTAACCAACCTTTCCACCAAGGCTACGTCATTTGTATTTCCCGCATGTAGATTTGCATCTGATAGGACTAGCCTACAAATACATGGAGCACAGAGTTATGATCCCTGTGCACACAAAGCACTGCAGGCAGAGGGCTTCCTCTGGCTAATTCTTGAGTGTAAAGAAGCAAATGTGCCCTTGCTTTCATCATACCACACACGTCAGGGCTCCAAATCTTCTGAGGTGAAGATCATGCACTTAAAAGAAGTAACCAAGACTATTAACTTATATATCTATTACAGTAAAAGACATTGCCATAAATCTCCTTCCAAATCCTTCTCTTCAAACACACTTATCCCATCATTCTCATCAGTCTGTGAAACAGCTCTGCAAGTCTCTCACGATAATCTTTATGTGATCAAAAACACAACGAATGTTGCTGCTGACTACCATCCAATGAGAAAGACGGGTTCACAAAAACATCATGGCGTGCCTACATCCACTAGATCTGGCACCATGCAACCTCTGGCTTTTCCCCCAAAGTCAAAATGACCATGAAAAATAAACATTTACATCAAGGCAGCCATAACTGCATAACTAAAGACACTCATGAAAGAGGACTCCAGAACTGCTTCAGAAAGTAGCAAGAGGGATGTGGTAAGTGTGTTGGAAGTTAAGAGGATTATTTTGAAGGGAATTTACAGACATAGGTCTTTACTATCATATTTTTAAAATTTAAACATTCACCATATTTTATATCATGCTGCATATGTATGTCTCTCTCATATAGATATATATTTTCACACCATATATATATATATATATATATATATATATATATATATACACACACACACACATATATATATACACACATATATATATACATATATATATATATATATATATATGTATTTGTGTACACATGACTCTCCAGTACACAGGCAGGACTGCTGGCTACTCCTGTCTTGGGAAACACCCTTCCCAGAATGGTCATGGGAGATCCACAGTCTGCACAGGAAGGTCCTGGCTAATCAACGCCCAAGGCTCTGACTCATGCATGCCAGAATGAGTAATCAGAAAACACTGGGAATGTACAGCTCAAGAAGCTGCTGCCTCTCCACAAAAGGTCTGGCCAAGAGCCTACACAACAAAAGCAAAGAGGAAAAACAGCATAATCTCAAACACTTAGGCTGCATTATAAACACTATGTTCTATAGAGAGGAGTTAAAGCCAATAAATACATTTTAAGACCAAAGAATACAAACATCAACACAATCTTGGCAAGGCTTCTACTCAGGCACTTATAAAATAACTACATATACTTTGCAGGGGCTAACAAATGATTTATGTCCTCAAGTTTTGCACCTCTTCTGAAGTTACCAAGAAGAAAGCTGTTATGGTTTGTGTCTAATTCTGCCCCACAAAGCCTCATACAGTCATGGTGTGTCTTTTGAGTTAGTGATTAATTTTTGGTGAAATGTAGGGATTTATGGGTGTGAGTGCTACACTTACCACTTTGGGACAGATAATCTGTATACAAATGTAAGGAGGGAAGAAAGGATAGCTGAAAGGCTAGCTATAGCTAGCAGCTGCAGCTGCTGCCCCTCCCTTTTACTCTTTGCTGTTTCCCACCACCATGAACTGTTGCCTCTGCCACATGCCTCGTGCCACTCTGCCTTGGAGCCAGATGACTCTGGACTAATTACTAATTCCCTTAGAGCTAAATAAACCTTTCCTTCCTTAATTCTGGGTGTGGGGTATTTGTCCCAGAAATTAGAGAAGAGTAATTGACACAGGATTTGGTACTAGAGAAGTAGTCATTCTTGTGACTATACACATGACCATGTGGATTACATTCCTTTGCGAATGGCTTATGAAAAAGATAGGAAAGGTTTGGAAATGTCACTTCCAAAGCTTCTCCAAAGCTCAGAAGACCAGAATTCTGTTGGAAATCTTGCTCATAAAGCCCAGGTTAGGGAGGTTTTCTTCTCTGAGAAAGGACAACATTGGTTGTTAAGACTCCAGATGATGTATGGTATGACTAGGCAAAAAGTTTGTCTGAATTTTGCTCATGTCCAGAGACCTTGGCTGAGACTGAGATTAAGCATCACAGAGTAGTTAATCTGGCACAAAAAATTTCAAGGCAGTACAATGTTGAGGCAATGGCATGGCTATTGTTGGAGGCTTTTAGTCAGATTTATGTTGAGGATCAAGAGCCAGCAGGATGATTTAAAATATTGTAAGCTTGACCAGAAAGGAAGCACCAATAAAACTCTGGACTGCAAAGATAGGGCTGAGAGAATCTTTATTGTGTAAAAGGAACAGGAGAATGGAAGGGATGGGCTGAGGGCATCACTGAAGGCTGCAGGTCTGCAGGTCTCCACCCTTTGAGACCTCAAACCTACAAAGGAGAAAGATTTTGTTTAGAGGAGAAAGCCACAGGACATCATGTCCCAGAACGATGGCAGCAGTTGTACCAGGTTCCAGAATGCTGGCAGCACAGACAGTTTGTTCTTCGGAATCAGGGTCAGAGTGCTCAGTGATCCAGGCACTCTATCTCTACAGCTAAGAGAAAAGAAAACCTGGCTACTGCTCCAGCTGGTAGAAGACCTTGGCATCAATCAGATGGTGCTGAGTTTAGACGCCTGTGCAATATAAGAGTTCTAAAGTTAAGAAGGCCTGGGAGGCCAGGCAGTGTGCCCTTGACAGCGCAGTGGGTGAAGCAGAGTGAGAAGCCTAATGTGCAGTGGAAACCTCAGAAGTTTGTGAAGACCAGGAACATGGAATGTCTGAGGAAACATGCAAGGAGGAAGCAAAGCCAGCTCTTAAGAGAAACCATGGGAGCAACAACCAGCATAAGTAACATAGAGGCAGAGCCACATGGAGCTCATAATTTGCTATAGATTTCTTTGGATGTTCCACATGGAAGTACAGGACTTAATGTTTGTCCTTTTGGATTTTGGACTTGCTTTAGTCCCAATGCTTTGTGTCTCCATTTGTACCTTTTGGAATGAAAATGTTTTTCTTGTGTCAGTGAATGTAGAAGCCTTTACTTTTCTTTTGTACAGGGGCTCAGAGCTAGGAGTTTGCCTTAGATCTTGGAGAACATTTGGGATATGGACATGTCAGCAATGATGAAACTGTTAGGACTTAGTAACTCTTAGCGATGGACTAAAATACCTTTTGCATAAAGGGATGTGCATGAGTCTTTAGGGGCCAGGGGGTGGAATGTTATGGTTTGTGTCTAGCTGACCCCCCAAAGCCTCATGCAATCATGAGAAGGCTTCTTAAGTTGGTGATAAATTTTTGATCCAATGCTGGGATTGTGGGTATGAGTGCTATACTGACCCTGAGGCAGATAATCTGTATACAAATGTAGGGAGGGGAGAGAGGTTTGCTAGCAGCTGCAGCTGTTGCCCCTCCCTTCAGTTCTTTGCTATCTCCCACTGGCCTTTCCCATGTGCCATTCTGCCTTGGAGCCAGCTGAATATGGACTATATGGACTGAAACTTCTACTAACCCAATGCTAAATAAACCTTTCCTTCCTTTAACTGGGTATTGGGTATTTTGTCCAAGCAAGAAGATAACTGAGACAACAGAAAAAGCATGCTACCTTACAGAAGGAAATCATGGAGCTACTGTAATAGAATTCAAATTGCTTATTAAAAGAGAAAAGCTTTTTGTAGATACTTGAAGGGATGTGATGCCGAAGTCAGAGCCCCTGCTGACCTCTCTTCATTTCAGTATGCAACACTCAAGCCTGCTACAGGACACCAGTATCTCCAGATTTTGCCAATGGTCCATTTTAACCATTACTCCAAAAGTGATTGTTTATGCTGAAGCTATAAAAAATTCAATGTAAGAGATATAGTATGAACAGCCCCAGTAGCCCCAACTGGCCATGACAAGTGGCAGGTGAAAATGGAGACCTCAAAAGGCGCCTGTGCCTTTAACCAGGTCTGAGGAAGTAGATCAGCTGTCAAATGCTCAAATGTGACAGACAGGGCTCAGCCCCCACCAGAGACACATTGGCTGCAGAAGCCTGGATCAGGTTTCAACAGCTGGGACTTGAATCTTCAGACTTTTGTAAGATATCCTTAACTTTCTTCCTAGTGGAAAATGTATGTATTTTTTTCCAGGAAGTTTTAGTTTGTGTAACAGGAAAAAATGTGTCTGTGTGCATGCACACACATATCAGTAATGTATCTTTTTCCTTAAAAAGAAGGCTAGCACTTCAAGGCTATGTCTACTAAACATTTAATGTTTAAAGATTAAATGAAAGGTCATTCTCAAATCCACATTTCATTTCTCCAATCTAGTAACTGACAGGAAAAAAAGGTAGGTACTAGCGGAAATACCTCAGCTAACCAATCTTGTTCTGGTGAAGACTAAAATCTCTGAGAAGCCATTGGCTTTATATCCTTGCATACTTAAAACATACTCTGAGCACTAGAGACAAAATTGGAAAAATCCACTCATTTTATATGTACTTTTAACAACCTGTAGTGTACATGTAAAGTATTATACCACTAGAAGAAAGTGAGAAAGAACCTTTAGAAAGAAATGGTGCTGAGCTTTTCTTCTGGACAGAGTTCTTGTTTTGAAAATGATCAGCATGGAAACAGGATTCTCTAGCTGAAACAGTGGCCAACACTTTCATTTGAGACAAGCCAATTCTTTGCATGACATGTGGGGCTCAGGTGCTTGGAGGAACCCATCTTCTGCTCCTTCAAGAGACCCGAGGTCCCCATCACCCTACGCACCCTGGGCCAGAGCCCTGCACACTGTCAGTGCATACACACATACTGGTGTTTTTGACTTCCATAACACAGAGACTGACATAAAAAGAAAATTTAATAGTAGCTAGTTTATTACAACTTCCCTCTCATTTATTTTTTGAGACAAGTCCTCCCTATGCAGCTCAGACTGGCCTTGAGCTCACTTTGTAGTCCATCTGGTCTTGAATTTGCAATAGTCCTCCTGCTTCATACCCCCAAAGCTGGAGTACAGGCATGCACCATCACACCTGGCTTTCTACTCTCTTTAAATTGACATGAGGACAGTGTATAAATGAGATTTCAGGGGTTTTTTTGTTTGTTTGTTTGTTTGTTTGCAATGACAAACTTTAAAGCTACATTGCTAATCCAAGTCAGGTAACTAAAGTTCTAGGCAAACTCAAATAATGCAAATGAAACAGTTCTGGCTGCCCTGCACACTGCTTCCTGACCATGAGGTTGAGGAGACAGTCAGTCACCTTCAAGAGAGCTCTCTGCCCTGCAGCTTGAGTCATGCCACCAACCAACGAGACTGCTATAAAAATAGGAGATGAAGGAATCCAGGGAAGGCAGGGCTCCTGGGTATCAGTGTGGGGACACCCTCACCTCCTGGGGACAGGAGTGTAGGATGCAGGCTCAAGGAGGAGCAGCACTAACCTCTCCTAAATGAGCCCATTGAAGCAGCAAATCACAACAGCAGCAGAGCTTTGACTGCAAATCCTGAGCGAGTGAAATAGTACTGTAGTCAGAGGAAAACTACATTAATTTACTTTGTTGCAGTTTATACGTGAGAGCCAGTTATTTTACCGAGGTAATGTAACAGTCTGTCTGCCTGCCTGCCTGCCTGTCTGTCTGTCTGTCTGTCTGTCTGTCTCTCTCTCTCTCTCTCTCTCTCTCTCTCTCTCTCTCTCTTACACACACACACACACACAAAGGCCATCACTACAAATATTATGAAAAACTAAATATGAAATAAGTAACTAAGTAACTGTGCCAGGTCATTTGAATTTTTAAGTACCCTAAACTCACACAAATTCACGAAAAACAATGATCTTTAAAGAAAAGAAGAAAGGCATCAGTATCAAAACAGTACTACCCAAAGCAAAACTAAGCCTGCGAGTTACAAAGGCACAATAATGCCTGCACAGTAGTAAAAATATTATCTGCATGGGTTTCTTAAATAAAGGAAGCAGCTGTCTAAATATTTTTCCCCAAATAATGTTTATATACTGTTCTAAGGATAGAAAAACCTACACACAGGCAATGTTTTCATCTACTGGAGCACATGCATGCTCATGTTCTCTCTCTCTCTCTCTTTCTCTCTCTCTCTCTCTCTCTCTCTCTCTCTCACACACACACACACACACACACACACACAAGTGGTATGGTGTTTCCACTCATCCTCACCCTTGGATTTGAGGCATTTTCTACCTGTCTTGCTGCAAGGTAGGAATCCTGGAAGGGGGGGTGGAGGGATGAGGAGCACTAAGAGGACTGTCACTCTGCATCTGTGCAGGAGAAAAGATGGGAAAAAAGCTCAGCTTTTACTTGCTGGTTCTGATATTGCAATAACTACTGAGCACTTTGTTTACTTTGCCAGTTCTGATAAGCAAAATGCTCAGTAGCTACTTCAATACCAACACAATGACATTTGCCTATAGTCTTCTATAAAACCATTATAATTACAATGCCAATACAGTTTTATTAAAAAGATATATTTACATTAAAATACACTTATAAAATCTATAGCAGATGTGTTGGGCGAGGCTGACATTGCCTTGGACAAGGACACAAAGGCCCAGGAACGTCTGTCTACAGCAAAAGCCACTTCCAATCTAGAACACATCTTATTCAGCGTTATCCTCTGGTATCTGTGAATCAGAGTTCATCAGGCTCATACCTGTAACCATGGTTTGCATATCATGACTACTCCATTCTGCATTTCCATCTGACATACCATCATTCACCTTCACATATACCCCATGTTCCTATAGTTACAACTGATAAAAACTATATTCCACAGATTTAATTAAGATTCTCGCTCACCTGCCTGTCTCAAGTCTACCTTCTCGCAGAATGGGATTAAGACTGAATCCCTCCCATTTAGAGTAACTACATGATTTTCTATTACTCTGTTTTTGGATATACTGTATTTAAGTTACTGCTAACATATTTTCCCTCTTTCTAACCATGCAATAGATAACTTTGTGTGATAAAATTCCATTCCCCAGTTCAACTACTTTTTCATGATTAATTTTCAGATGGGTCAGTGAGTTAAAGAGTGGAGATATATTGAGCAATTAAGAGTCTGTAACTGTTTTGTAAAACATTTATACCTGTTTATAATACCAAAAGTGGCAAAGTAAAAACAAAATGTTCTGTAGTTATTTCAATATCAATACAATTATGTGGTCAACTGTTTAAATGTTAACGTATTTTATTTTTTAGGATTAAGAATAATAACACCTGTCCCTAAATAAACTTCAAACACAACCTTTCAAGAGTGTAACCAATACTCCCCTGATTCCTAAAACCCAGCCCTGGTATCCTACTATTACACCATGGCCTACATCTTCTCATACATTTCTTCTTTCCTACACACAGTCATATGGGTTACACATGAATTTTTAAAACTCATTTTACAAAACTAAATCTGTCATCAAGTATGAGCTCAATATGAATTTAACAAATGTCTCGTTCAAGTATCATTTGATTCTACTTACACATTCAATTTACAAACCACTAAGTATTGTCAACTTTGATTAACTGACACTCATGGATAATTTAAAACAGAAGATAATCCCCAAACACCTCTGCATATGTGTGTGTGTGTGTGTGTGTGTGTGTGTGTGTGTGTGCCTACCCACCATGCTTGTGTTTAAGGCTCATGAGTTGCATACTCTATGATTATCTTGGGGGCTAAAGTAAGAAAGTGTTAAGAACAAAGCTAGCCTGATACAAGAAATCTCTGGATAAGCAAAACTATGCCAACACTGTCCCTACCAAGACAAAAACAAACGTGACCCACAGTGCTACGAGGTAAGTGACATAAGTTAAAAGTCATTAGGTCATGACACTTGACACAAAGAAGCTAGCACACAACTTGCAAACAGTGAACTTTCCAAAGCATGTAACTGCATTGCTACCTGGATTTCTGAAAGGAGCCTAAGTGCTACTAGTTTGTAGCCTTAGTAGTTTCACTGCATTTCCAGCCCTTCTGATCTTCTCCTGTCTGTTCAGACAGCATAAAGCTTACCAGAAGAGCTATGTGTGCCTGCTACTACCTGGTGTTTCCGAGATGTTCCCTGTAACTAGGCCTAAGCCTTGCTGAGCTGACCATGCATGAGCTCCACTAGGACCCTCCAAGGCAACAGGGTCCACAGCTCCTGCCAGCACTAGCATTGGTACTACAGGACAGGGCAAAGTTTCCCAAATCTAGTTTGTTCCTAGTGCATAATTTTTTATCTGTATGTCAGGTAGATAACTATATTTTTTTCTATCTTCACTGAAGAGTTCCAATTTAGTCTCTGTACTACTGTATTCTAACAATATGCTCTGAGAGTTTTAATAATAAAAATAAAGCCATGACCTATAGCATGAAGAAACAGCACAGCTCTTCCCCAGGCAGGGCTCCGCACCTGGCATCCTGGCACCCCAACCCTGGAGGATGCTGTAGAGAGGGGATCTTGTGAGTGCCAGGATATCAGGAGGCTCTCCAGCTACTCGGTGTCAGGTCCTGCCGCTTGCCATTGGTACAGCAGCTACAGCTGTCTGGAATGTTGCCAGGGACACACCCTACTCATCTAGAAATACTAATGCTATTAGGATAATTTCACTAAGTACTCAGGGGCTCAGAATACAAGATGCTCTAAAGGATACCATTATATGTGGGCTGGCCAGGGCATCAGCAAAGACTACAAGAATACTCACTTAATTTAGTTTAGACATCTGTACAAATGATCGAACAAATGCAGTGCATCAAGTAGGTATCTATTTTCTACTCTATACAGAAAGATTTCATAGTGTAAACGTCCAAATTAGCATATGCAAATTCTAAGACTCTGAAGGAATTCTAAGTAACATTTCCTGAATCTTCTTTTTGGAAGACTGACACTCTCACTCAGAATCTCACTGCACTGCAGGTCTCATGATTTAAGACCACGTCTAGACAGAATAAAACAAAATGGAGACCTGGCAAGCCTTTTGATGATTACTTTGCTTAAACCTTTTCTCTTCAAGGCCTAAATTATAGTTTGTCCCTGTCAACTCTAATAAATTTAACCAGATAGTTAGCAAATCTATAAATAACTTTTTTCCGTCATTACTTACACTAATGATTTAAAGATGTCTCCATCTCTTTCTATGAGTCCTCCTGAGAACTGGTTCTGAATTCCAGAAGAGCCAAAAGAAAATTACTGACTGCACAAGTCCAGGTAGAAAGTGAGACTCCCCACCAGGACACCATGCCACCATAGCCCAGTGAGCTTTAAACCTGGGAGACTACAAGAATACTTCCTCCACATGGAGCCTCTTCTCTAAATGACTTGGAGAAAAGCAAGAGCTCTCAGCTTTATTTCTGAAGGAGCATTGTACATTTACTTAAAAAAAAAAAAAAAAAAAAGTGTCAAGAGAAGACAACTTACTTGAACTATAAAAAAAACCTTGCACATATACACTTAAGTGTGGTAAAATAAGAAGAGCTGCCAAACACTATTAGAGTTTACAATCTTGTGAAAGTGATAGTCTCTCAAATAAAATCCAATGGATTTCAATCACAGAAACATTTAAAACTTCTGCTTAGATCTTATTTACAGTGGATGGCAGACGTTAATCCTTACCCATAGGCTATCAGTTTGTTTCTACAGTTATAGAGACCATTTTATATATGCAATTATTTTAAGTGTATAGTTCACCTGGCACCAAACAAAGCCTAAGTTGCTCCCAGTGTCTTCCTTTGGCTCATCCTACTTTTCACCTCTGCTGTGTAAAAAAAAAAAAAACACACACAAGGGAAACAGAGCAAAGATGAACAAACTCTTCCTGCTGCATCCATGGTGTTATGCTGAGCTGTTCAGAAGCCAGGCGGCCATTAGGAAAGTGCACAGTTCTCTCTACAAAATCTCATAGCTCCTACAAATTTTGGATGGTTATGTCAGTTTTCACACAGGCTTATTTTCCAGAGGACTTCAAACCAGATTGCTATTTCTTTTTTTGTTTGTTTTGCTTTTTAATTAGAAAAATGTATCTGACATTTTTTATTACAGATGTGCAAATTTTACATTTACGCCTACACAAGTAGGACTGATACACACATCTTGGAAACTTGTCAGTAGAGCTAAACTTAGTCACTGCTAACTCTTTTATACACAAATATGTAGTCAAACTACCACAGAAATGTTTTGAAGTTGATTAAGAACATACTGAACTCACATACATACATAGACTTAGAACTTCTTCTAAAAATTCATAATGTCTGATCAGATACAATATCTCACGTTCTAGGAACTTATAAATCTCAAAAATATCATGGCTCCAGAGGGAATAGTAAATAAAACAATAATTTTCCTATTATGTCTTTTTTAAAGGCATTAATTACATTCTGTCAATGATACTGGCAAATGATAGGTTATCTGAGCGCCCCTAGTTTTCCCTCTCCCTCTCCTAGGTTTCACCCACACAGTAAATATTATCTTCTTTCGATCCATGCCTGGCACACAGCATAGGAGTAAGCACATATTTCCAAGGGAAGAACCCAGACCCAGAGCATAGCTAACCTCACCCAGCACCACATGCCCATCTAAGAGCTGACCTCGAACTGCTATGAGCATCATGAACCTACTGCCACAGCAGAAGCACTAGTACCCGGGACAGCAGCAGAGGAAGTCAGGTGACAGAAGCTGCCACAACAGTAGGGGTGGGCAGGCCCACTGCCTGCATCTTCCCAAAGAGGATCATGGGCAAACAGCCTGGGAAAGGGCCAACTAAGCAGTGTGCACAGACATAGGCCAGTGTTCTGACTACACCTCCCATGACAAAGCTGCTATCCACTTTGCTTTGACAGCACCACTGCCCAGGCAGGGAGGACCCATGCATGAACCCTGGATACTAAGGGCTGACAACATACTCCTTCCCTCAATTTAAGTAAAATGAAGCAAGTCCTTTGGACTCTTTTTGTGCCTCATCAATGTTTTCACCAACATGCTTTTGGCTTTGAACAAGGTAGCTGTTTACTTTGCTATCTCTGCACAGAGCAACATACTTCTAAGGAAAGCAAGGGGCAAGAACAAGGAGCCAGCTCTCAGGCCTCTGTCTCAGCCCACTGAATGTAGTGAGGGCAAGCCTTGCTGGAGTTTCTCCAGGCACAGGGGATTCCAGTGAGTGACTCCTATCCAGGGTGCCACTCAGATCAACACCTCCACCAGGTCTAAAAGAGGTGCTCAGCCCTGAGGGCAACTCAGCACCCTGGGAGAGCAGCCTGTACCCCTCACAGGCAGCAGATCAACGCCCTGTGAAACAGATAAAGATAAATACATACCCACTTCAGGTCACCCATAATAATGAGTTCATCAGTGCCACGCACAGCAAGGACACAAAAACGAATCAGTCACTGATACAAACATATTTACACACTTTATACAGTCACTGATATAAACACATTTATGCACTTTATACATCAGAATTTTATAATTTCATCCTCTCTTTGAAATACTAGAACACAGGCCCTTCTCTTTTTTTAAATTATCTTTCTATTTAACTAGAGCAAACGTCATTAAGCAATAGTAACTGCTAGTGAGTAGATACACTTAGGATTTCCATTAGCACATGCCTAAGTTATTATCCCGAGGACAGGTAATGTTATATTTACACTGTCTTCTCTACCACTAAGGACAGCATCACCCAAGAGCCATACAGCTACTTTAGAAGGAATTCTTCCACACACTTATATGGAACACCATGTGTGCCCCAATCTAGACTTGGTCAGAGACTGCAGAGTCAATTACCATAATGTTCTCTTTCCTCCAGAGTGTACCTGGGAGGGAAGAGAAAGTAGCAGGCAAATAACTAACATGCTGAGCATATTTTAGAGAAACAAACAATTCAAGTCATAAGGACAAAAAAAAAAAAAAAAAAAAATCTAAATTGTTACCAAATTTTTTTAATGTATTTATTAGTACAAGGTCTATAGGGTCTCACTACACAGATGGGACTCATAGGGATCCTCCTGTTTTCAGCCTCCTAAGCTCAGGGATTACAGGCATGTGCTACCATGCCCAGTCTCAATCACTGTCTCAGCACACTGTGGAGGCAGGGTTGGCATAGCTTAAGCCAGGAATCAAACCCCAGCCACTGCACTCTGCCCAAGCAGATACTTTAGTCCTCCTGGCTATCTGGCTGGCCCTAATATCAACTTTTTAAACAAATATAAAGATTAGTATACATGCATATTAAAACATTTCAGTGTCCCCAAACTACCCGTGCAAATGCTGAGCATCCAGGAAATGTGAATCATAGTAGCACAATGAAACATGAGAAACATTATGAAACATAGCATTCTTTTTTTTTTTTAAAGAATTTTTTATTTTATTTATTTATTTTTTTCTTGTTTCAGAATCTTTATTTGTTCATTCACTCATTTTTATGGCCGGCTCAGCCCGCCCCAAGGGCAGGGCTGGAGCAGCATATGGTGCCGGGGATTGAACCGCGGTCCCTGAAGCCACCCAAGCTTTCCCAAGCAGGTGCTTTAGACCACTGAGCCATCCCATCAGGCCCCAAAACATAGCATTCTAACCACTAGTCAAAAATCTGTTTGGACCAACAACTGGAAGTCACATGTCTTTACCTGGGCTTTCCTAACACAGACAGACAGCGATTCTGTCAAAATCATGATGACAGTGTACTGGAAGGAAGACATCAGTTTCACCACAAAGATGAAACAATTGTGTACTGTTTTAAATGAATTTTATATCACTCTATGTCACAGGAGATAACACTACATGTAGTGGTGGCCTCAAATGTGACTCCAGATTGTACTGCATTACCACTAACCCAAGTTGCCTATGAGTAACTCTGGGTATTGTCCCCACTGGTTACCACTGTTTCTACTAGTACTTATGGGTAATTTGGGAAGGAAAGAAGAGACAAAGAAAAAGGGAAAGTATCAATCAAAAGTGTATTGATCTTTAGGAAACAATTTTCCTGAATTATTTAAGTATAAGATTTTACTTTTAAACCATTTCAGGGGTCTTGTTATTAAAAATTAAAAGAAATAAACACAGTGTCAGTGAGATTGTTCAGTGGTCTAAAGCACCTGCTTAGGAAAGGTTAGGCAACCGCAGGGATCACGGTTCAATCCTCAGCACCACGTTATGCCAGCCCCACCCTCAGCGCAGGCTGAGCAGGCCATAAAAAATTAAATTAAATTAAATTAAAAAATAATAATATAATAAAATAAAAAATAAATACAAACAATAATCTCAAATGCCAACATGATAAAAAATGTTTACACAAACTAGTAAGTTTTACATACACAGTATGTCTCACATATGTAAATATTTATACTCATACAAACTAATCTTATACAAAGTAGCATTTGAGCCTTAAAATGCCCATGATTTACTGCAACTACAAAATTCAACTCGTTAACATCAAATAACATCACTTGGCCTTTTGGTTAGGATCAATTGTAATTTCACATAATATGATACTGCTTGCTGAGTAACAGGCCCCTCTAGTCACAACTGCCAAAGCATGAAACTCAGCCCACCTGGTCATCCCTGAACCAAGAACATTAGCATGCTCTCTCAGGAACTCAGTACTGTAAATCACCTCAGGGCTTTTGCACAACGGTTTGCACATTTTAGGAGACTCTTTGCTACTTTGTACATCCTTAATAACATGGCGCTCACTCCAAAAACATTACTCTTTGAAAAGCAGTATTTATATATTTATATACATATATATTACTTGCATATTAAAATGAATTCATTAGGCAATTAAGAAATCAGTCACATTAATATTGATATTCATTTTCTACAATTAGCCCATTTAATTTTCAGAATATCCTAAAGAAACTCAGCTTCAAGGAAAAGCAAAATAAAATTATAAACAAAGCTATGTGGCCCCTAAAAGGTACACTTTATTCACTAGCTAGTAATTTTGCAGATAGAGACTTGGGGAAACAGTAAAAATGCCCCAGGTTTAGATTAAAGATATGAACTTAATAATCTATGAACTTAATAATCTATTTATGTCAGATGGATGAAGACTCATCTCTGGCGTTGGTTCCAGTCCAATCATCTTTATAAGGTACCTAAAGGCAACTTCTTCTGCATGGTCTCCCTAGCTTTAGCACTCTGAGAAGTTCAAGTTGCTGTGTTATACTATCATAAGGATCTTAGCACTGCCTAATCCAGATAACTAGGCAGGCACTGTCACAGTGTAACAAACTCCTGGCTCTGCAGGGTCACCCTCAGGGTGACTTGGCCCTCTGTTAGCAAGAGAGAAGTCCCTGGCTCCCAGCCAATGACGTTCAGGACGGATTAACCTAAAAAAGCTAAAGCATATTTACAAAGCATGGAGTCAAGCTGAAAATGTCAAGGCCAAATTCAGATCTCACATAAAAACTAGGAGTGACCATTAAAGGTGGTTAGAGTGTTAGTCAAAGCTATGTTGCAGTTGGAATCCGTATCTCCATCTATCATTCCAGATGGACATTTATGGAAATGGTCTTGACTCTCCATGGTGGCCTTGTCACTGGTTGCAAATTCTTTTGTGAAATTTTCTGCTAGTCATCCCTGCCTTTGTACAAGGTAGCTTTTGTACAATGAAACTGCTTTCTTTTTATGTAACTAAACCTGTTAATTCATTTATGAATTACAGTTTCTCAGAAGCTTAAAAAGACATCTCCATCAAGACATCTTACTAAGTCTCCTGTCCTATACTTTTATTTAGAGTATCTCTGAATTTTATTTATGCTTTTAATATACTAGGAAGGTATTTCATATATAGTATTAAATATGGCCAGAAGCCACATCATGTTACTGAATAGTCCATCCATGCTTTTCCCATTTAATTGAAATGTGTTGTCATTTTGTTAAGGTTCATTATATACTAGAACCTTTTGCTAAATTCTCCCTAATAATACCCACTTCTGTGTCAGTACTTCTCTTAGTGTGCAAATTTTCATTCTTTTCATTTCACTGGGGATTCATTTTTAAATTCATTTATACAGATAAAACTATTTTCTCAATTCTGAACACAGAACATTGTTAGTTGTATAGATTTGCTTGCCTGAAGAAGTGTTTTATTTCTGGAATTTTTCATGTTAAGATTTTAACTGAACAGCAATATACATGCTCATGTATCTAATAGGTTCTTACTAAACTTTTACTACTACTAAGTTAACCTGCAAGTCCTTTTATGTTTAATCATTCCATTTTATCAATACAAAGAATTAACAAAAGGGCAACACTTCTATGATCTTTCACTTTACATGAAAAAGATATTCAAAAATCTCTAATAAGTGTCCCTTATTTTTACATGCAGTAATTCAAAAGACTGCAGAACTTTACCTGGGCCAAGCTGGCCCAATTTAAAGGATACACTCAGCCCTTAAGCAGAAGCTGCAGTGCCGACCCATATTGGAAGGGTGCAATTCAGAGAGCAGGGTGGAGTGATGGGCACAGTAAGCGCATAGTAAAGCAACAATGAGACCTTTCACAGGCAGGAGGAGGCACACGGGCTTCACAGGGTTAGAACAAGAGGCTGCAGAACCAGTTTTCACGCCATCATGAGTCTGTTTATTTTATTTTGCTTATCTGAAATCAGAGCAGATGATGCCAGTGCTTTGCAAGGGCCAAAAAGCGTTCCTGGGCATGGAAGGGAGAAAAACTGTCTGCTTCCCAACAGGGGAGCTGTTTGCTCAGTGAATGCTAAAGCTGAAAATCATTCGAGACCATAAAAGGTATATTTCTTCTTCTCATCTTCTAATGATTTGAGTCATGGGTTTCAGAAGAGATAAAAGGGACTTCCTCCATAACTCTGGAAGAGCACACGGTGTGACTCCTGAGCACGCGAAATGAATGCATGTGGTCAATTCTCAGCATGACTGTTTTTCTAGAAAATATTTAGTTTTCTACAAAACAAATATTTAACATGTGAATTATTAATATTTGTTTCAATTATTCCATTTGGAGCCAGACTAAATAATGAAAAAGCCTAGAAAAATACAGAACAGAAATTTTAAGAACCATTCTTTTTCAGATAAAATCTAAAGGGTGACTGAATTCTTCAGGGTTAAATGAGATTTGTAATAACAAAACTTTCTATTTGTGGGCAACTTCAGAATGCAATCATTTATGATAATCTTTGAACCTTAAAAGTGGAAAAATATCAGGTTACCTAAAGAGGTAATCGATAAAGTTTTTCATTTATATGTATCCTTTATGTCATCTCCTGGTAAAAATGTTTTAATAACCTATACATTATACAACACACAAATACATTTAGCCTAAGAAATAGTTTTCTAGTGTTTTATGACTCAAAAGATCATTTGCTCAGAGAATCTGAAATGATAAAAATACAGTTATTCAGTTCTTTATTACCAATAAAATCAGTTAATCTGGAAGCTTTACACAGTGCTTTGAGAGGATACCATTTGCAAGACAGGTACATTTAAGTAATGGGTTTTATGGGCAATCCAGTATCTACTAGTGGCAACTGTTAACTCCTCCTGCTGAAAAAAGAACATGCTTACCCATCAGGTATGATGAGCAGCCCCCACACCCCAACACGAGAGGCAAAGCATGGACTCCCCAGTGTCAGGAGGTAAGCTCCTGGTCCCAACCCAAAGCTGCACTGTTCCATCTCTTTGCTAAGGAAGGGCTGTCAGAACTGCTTGGCAGGCGTTAGCTGCATCTTGGGTACTCCTTTCAGATGGCACTCCTTAGCAAACAGGGCCTCAGGTGAGGTTTGCACAGCACCACATCACAGCACCGCCTGAGGGAACCCAGTGCCACTTCCTCACCTCACACAAGTTGCTAGGTCTGAGATGTCATCTGCTGTCTCTCCTGCTTTTAGTTACCACATCTCCCTCAGTCCAGATGCAAAAAAAACTATGCGCAGACAAGCAAAATGAACAGAGTCCAGAGCCACCAGAAGACGGCACAGCACTGGTCCCTTCCTGGTAGTGGGCTGGCCAAGGTCGGTGGAGCACCTGTCAGAAGCTCAGACAGAGCAGGTCCTCTCTAGGCAAGTATATCCTCCATTTTGGTGTTTGCAATGGTGGATAGGGTGTGTCAACTTACGAAGTTTAGCGGTTTAAGTGACTCAGCAGGGGGTTCTCACTTTGTAAATATAAGAGAAAGGCACTGAGAAGGTGTGAGTGCTATACCCACCCTAGGGATCTAGCCTGTTTACAATATAATGGAAGAAAAGAGGCATGCTGCCCTCTTTTTGCTCATGTTGCTTTTGCTGTCTTCTGTGGCCTTGAAGGGTTACCCCTATGCTATGCCACCTTGCCTTGGAGCCAGCTGATTATAGCCTGAAACCTCTATAAATTGTGAGCTAATCCAACCTTTCCTTCCTTAATTTTGGGCATTGGCAAACAACAGAAATGCCTCAGCAACAACAGAAAAGTAACTAGGACAGTGCCCATCAAACAACAGCTAATGCCACCCATTCAAACAACAGGAACTCCCACAACCATGGGCTCTAGTGTTGCTGAAACACTCGGGATTAGCACCCACCTGGTGAACATGCTACAGCTACAGACCACAACAGGGCCTTCTGAGCAGAGCACTCTGCCCTGTGTAACCCATCCAGGTCCCTAGTGGGGGACAATATACTTGCCTTTCCTGCTCCCCAAGAACTAAGGCACAGAACACATCAAGATGAGAATGAATCACTGATGTGCTACCACAGTTTGGAGCTCTGCCTCTGCGAAAAGATTCTGAGAATTCAGTTTGACCATACAAATCTAGTGGGGCAGAGGGAAGGTGGGGTGGGGGGTCAGCTGACACATCTGCTAAAAGAGAGGCTTTATGTATCAAAGCCCAATCTATACAGACAGGACAGCTAACTTCCTGAAAATGTTCGCTTCTGACAATTTGCTTATCTTGCATATGGAAAAGATGGTTACTGTTTTTAGAAGGCAGATGTAAATGGTCATATGTTCAGTGTTTAAACAACTAGTCAATGGTCACCTACAAAACATTTTGTTTGGCACACACTTTTCTTTATATTTCCCATCCAACTAGAAGCAGACATTGCGCTCAGTGCCTCTTCATAGACCAGAGGCACCCAGGAAGTTACAATCCAAGTAACCACTGCTCTTTTAAGGACATTCTTTTTTTTTTTTTCCAAAAATTCCACACATACTCCAATTCCATGGTAAGTTAGAATTGCAAACCTGCTGCTTCAGAATAGGAAGCCTCTCTATTAATCTGTTATCTAAAAACAGTGATAAAGCACAGTTGTAACTGAGTAATCAGGGAAGAATTTCCTAATTACATCTTACACAATTTTTAGCCTTTTCATCTACTGGGTGTGTCGTTAACAACAACTTAACAATACATCTTGAAATGACTCCTGCCTGAATGTTACAGGGACTTCAACTGACTCCAAGATTCCTGCACCAGAAGTCTAACCTGGAATGTGAAACTACAATTTACCAAGATGTACCACAATTTTTCTGTACTTTTCACTTACAAAAATCTTCAGGTTAAGTAAATCAAACTTTGAAAAAACTTTTTCCCAACATAAATCATAAATATATCTGAGCTGTGGTGATGCTAGATTTTAGAAATGAAAAGAAAAAAGTGCCCCATGAAAGCTTTGTATTAACACCTTTCTGTGATACAACCAATATACCTGGTTACAATGTCAAGTACCTGACTATCCACAAATGCTCTTTACCATAATATCCAGAATTATTTTTAAATGTATTAGCCAGTTCATTTTGTACTCACAAAGTACTTCACTGCTCTAATAAAGCTTCCTCCCGCATCAATGGAATGCATGTGCACACGTGTGCGCACACACACACACACACGCACACACGCACACACACACACACACACAATTATCTGCACACATGTGAAGCCCTTTCCCAGAAAGAGGCATCCAAAGAGTGTGGCCAGCTCTCCTTGCTGGGCTCCCTGTCCATGCTTTGAGAACAAGACCACTGTGATCTATGATTTACAAAAGCTGAAGGACAAGAAAGGGATAAGATGCCACGTAGAGGCTTATGTTGGTGCTTCCTGTGGCTCCCCGTTGGAAGGGGATTCATTCCTGGGGATGCTATAAATGATGATGCTTCCTGCAAGCCAACATGCCATAAATAATGCAAGATGAGGACTGAGGTTCTCTAGAGGTAGGGGCATCCACTCATCTGAAGCAGCTTTGTTGTGCTGCAAATTTCTATAAACATCATGGCCCCTAATCCATGTTCTAAAGCCATAACCAAATATACTATATGTGCTGTAGAATAATATATACAGATACACCTTTTTTCTCTCTAGTAAGGTCCTAGGAAAATTCCAATTATATACTCTTTAAAAGAATATTCAGCTGTACCTGTATAAGAATCGATATAATTATGTATGCCAACTCTCACTACAGTCTACATGAGCACAGTTAGCTATCAGAATCAACCAGGAGAGACCCAGGCCTAGATATGTAATTCAATGACATATTTTCTAGGACATTCTGATGCCGATCTAATAAGACAAAAAGCTGCTACTTTTAAAAGAAAGCATGTGGTTGGCCAAATAGCTCAGCAGATTATAGTGCCTCCTAGCAGGCACACGGGCTGAGGGTTCAATCCCCAGGCCTGTCAGGCCAGTCCTGACCCCAGGGCACACTAAAATGGCAAGTGAGACTGGGCATGGTGGTGCGTGCCTGTTATGATACCTTTTGGGAGTCTGTAAACAGGTGGATCACTCTGAGTCTGACCTAATGGTGAGACTCTGAACACCTTGTCCCTGTACACCCTTCCCTAAAATACAAAACAAAGAAAATCTACATGTATTTATCAATTTATCCTGAGTCAAATACTTTGTGTCCTAGACAGCTTGATACAATATTTCCTCTGAAAAGATCAGTATATAAAAAAAAATGATTAGATACATAAAATTAAGAAAACTTAGCTGATTATTATATAACCTAACACTTCAGTTTATAAATATGCCAGTTGTGCTATTAACTCCAGGGATACTAACATTACATTTATAGTAATAAAAGAAATGTTTCATGATGAACATTCTTATCTACACAGAAATGGATTTTTCACCATCAAGATTTTTTAAATGCCTATCATTATTACAAAGCTTCAAGAAATTATAAGAGTTAAGTTTTAAAAAAATAACTTCTCACTAGTCAATTATGATTATGTTCTATTTTAATACTGATAATCTCAGCTCACAGAAATTACCAATATGGTATGCTCTCAAAGTTTTTGTGAAAAAGCAGGATACCTGTGTAAAGAACATAAAAACTACAGTAGATACTCTATGTTAAGAGAAAGTTTGATTTGAAAATTAATTTTAAAATTTTAAAAACTGGGGAAAAAACTGCTTATAAATAATGAAGTAAAATCTATGACAAAATTTAACAGAATGAAAGTACTGTGTAAACATTTTCATTAAAGGAACTTGTTCAAAATTTTTAAAATTATATGTTTACTTGGCAAGACAAAAAATACTTAAACTAGTACATTTTCAAGGGAATAGCAGATTATTTGACATTTGTGATCTTAAATATCTGAGTAGAAAATATAATTAACATGAAATGGAGTAATAAAATATAAAATATTTTGAAACAAAGACTAACTAAAATTATGAAAAATATAAGCTCTATTCAAGGAGACATATGAGAATCAAGTTAGTCAATTCTCACTTCTGTTAACTGCAGCCAAAGCATCATTTCAAGATTTATCTACCTGCAACAACAAATACAGCTTAAATTTCAAGAGAGTAGGTTATGCTTCTTTAAGTCCATGGAAACACCATACCACATATTCAATTTTGCTCTTCCATTGTATTCCTACATCTTGATCTCTGTTCCAGGGGAAGAATAAAAGTTGTGGAGTGCCCTGTATGCAGACAGACGCTGAGCCCTGTTCTTTTTATTACTTAATTTAGTCTTTACAACCAGCCCTATCAGTTCAAGAGTATTAACCTTACTTATCTAATGAGGCATTTAAAAATCAGGTAAGCTCTTGCAGTCACAGACTGTGTCCCAGGTGTCCAGCGTGTCCCTTCTACTCAGCTCTACTCCTGTTAGTGACCAGGCTAAGCTGCCATGGGCTCCTGAATGCCTCAGGTCCTCAGATGACACAGACACAACTGATCATCTCCTTTTTAATTTACCTTTCTCCTCCAGGAAATTATAAAGAAAACCCATTTACAAACTACTCAGACTCAGTTCTCTACCACTTTCCACTTTATATATTAATATACCATTTAAATAGAATAATGACATTTAATAAAGCCTATTCTCTGCTAAGTAATTTTCCAGACAGATGACATAGGTACTTTATCTAGTTATAAGCTGTTATAAAAGACAACCCAAAGTATAAAAAGCATTATGAATATATAAAAAGACTCAGGTACTTTTGATTTGAACTGAACACACAAAGGGATGCAGCATGCTTTACTATGTAGTGCACACACTGCAATTACATAAAATAGGTCTTTACAGTAAGTCCCAGGTACACACTGAGTTAAATGGTGTAACTCATGAAGCTGAAACCTAGTGGACATTATTGTGTGGCTAAAAAATTAGAAAAATTTACCTGGGAGAAGAGAGTTTACCTCAGGATAGAAAAGAAAAGCCAAGCAGGCTCAGAGGCCAGGGGTTTTGATCCCTGCCTGCCGTGGGCTGGGCTCACGCCCAGGGTGCCCTGAGACTGCAACTGAGACTGGATGTGGTAGTGTGCACCTATAATCCCAGCTCTTCGGAGGCAGTAAACAGGTGGATCACTAGGGAGTCCTTTCTAGCAGTGAGACCTTGAATACCCTGTAGACCCTTCCCTAAAATACAAAAATAGAAAAACAAAGTACTAAAAGCAAATAAAATATTTAAAATCCTATTGATAAATTAGCTGGTTACTCATTTTGTTTATGTATGGTGCTGAACAAAAAATTTTAAAAGTATTTCAAAGGGGCCAGGGAGATAGCTCCATACCACAAGTGCCTGCCTGGCAAGTGCAAGGTCATGAGTTTGAACCCTCGTCCCACAAAAAATAAAAAAGTAAATAAATAAATAAATAAATAAAAATAAAAAATAAAAGTATTTCAAAATAACTCCTGCAAAGCATCATTTGGAAAAATTAAGTTATTTGATCATTCACTAAGGAAATTTCAAATAGCTCTTATTAAATATCAATTTAATTACCTATTTTAAAATATGTATCAGCATTGTGTGGGATACACAAGCAGCATATGCAGAGCAGAAAGCATACAGGACAGTGGGCACACCATGGAGGCACCCCACAAACTCTGCAGGCACTGCGCACATTAACCCTAGGCACAGGAAAACACTCATACAATCCAGAGGAAGTGCCACAGTACATGATTCAGTGTGTGGCTCATAGTCACCATTAAGGGCACCCTGACCAACTTTTACAGTGGATTTTCTTGAAAGCACAAATTAACATTCCCACCTGAAGAGCAGGTATGCACACACATGCCAGACAGAAAGACTGACAGATCTCTTCTTCAAGTGTGCTCTGTGTTGAATTTTAAGAAATGCTGGTCTCTACCTTCTTTGTTAGCCCCAACAGTGACCTGCAGTGGCTAGACTCTGAGTCTAACAGGTCTTCAGAGCCAACAGCAATTGAGACTGCACAACGGTCTGCTGAAGAATCCCATTAAACTGACTAAGGGCTGGATCTGTAATCCCAGCACTCCACAGGCTGACACAAGAAGACACCATGAGCTCAAGGAGCAGTAAGCAAGTTTGAGTCCAAACTGGGTTACACAGTGAATATGAAGCCAGCCTGATCTACATAGTGAAGCCTGTACTGACAGACAAAACCAATACATAAATAGGCTAAAAATCCCTAGAAAACAGCATGATTTATTAGAAGCAAATGTCTACTATGAAAAAAAAAAGTCTACTATATTCTTTTAGTACTAAGATTTTAAATAAAAATTAGGTGACATATGTTGTTTGGATATTTTAAAACTATTAATTTGCTAATGGTTGTGAATATAAGGGTCAAATAATTAAATGTCAACTCTAGCTGATTAATGAACAAACACAGGGAGCTGATCCCAAGAACCCTTCTCTGGAGCATAGTAACTGAGGGTCAAGCTCTGGAAAAGTAGCACTGTGCTGTGAACGGGGCACGCAGGCCAGCCACCTGTTGACTAAGAGGAAGCAGTCATACCGGACTTCCTCACTAACCCTTTACTTGACCCTGGATGGCACCTAGGAGGGAGCAGGGATTCACTAAGGCTGTGAGGAGCAGAGGAGATGTGTCCACAAGACAACTGACAATCACAGGAATGAGGAAGAGCTGCATTCTCCTGACTATGGACTCAATCAGCAGAAGTGGCATCTTTTTGCTGCTAGGGAAACTGAAGGCCCTTGTGCACACATGCATGTGTGTTTGTGTGCATGTCCTTGAGACAGAGATCAGGGGCCTTCAAGAGGGCCCCAAGACAGACCTAAGAGCAGCAGCGATGTGGCTCCCTTACTCTGAGGACTGTAGTGAGGTAGGACAGGGGGTGCCCTGGGAAGCTGGGAAAAGTTGTGGGGCAGAATGAGAGGGAGGGGAATCCTATAGGGAACAAAACTTTCAGGACTCATGTGGGACACAGGCTTTCTTTATAACATTGGGATAACAATGGTGACCTCTCAGAGTAGTCTAGGCAGTAAATAAACTATTGTGAGAAACTACTGTGGAACAGCACCCCATACATGTGACAATTCAACAAATACTGACTGTTACTGAGTCTCACTTTGGGAAAAACAATCACAGCATAGAACCATATCAAAGTGATTAGGGACTGCAGCTTACTAACTACATACAGCAGCCTCACACTGGATTTGCCCTCTCCTTGCTGCCAGGTGCCCAGGGCCTTGCACATGCTGAGTTCATGCTCTACCCTGTGCTCCACCCCAGACTGTGGGTCTGGGTTTTCCAAAAACAGGTTCAACTTGGGTGTGGTGATGCATCCCTGTGTGGAGACTGAGGCATTACTACTGTGAGTAGGAGGTCAGCCTGGAGGACAGAGATTTTAAAGCCAATGTCAACTGTATAGCAAGACTCAATCTCAAAAAATAAAGGGAAGGATTCAGAAAAATTTAGACAGTGGTACAGAATAGTTTACTACTAAGATAACACACTAACAACAACTTCTAAAAGATCTATTATCAAAAAATCCCTTACACCAATTATTCACCTTAAATTAATTTACAGAACATTTCATAAAAGGAACTCCAACTATGAAATTTCTTTTAAGAGAAATTTACACACTTTTCTCACAAGAGAAAACACAGAAAAACATCAGGAAAAAAATCATGGAAGTGACAGGCAAAGAGCCCTTCATTAAGGAAATGCTTACACTTTAGGTTAACTGCTGAGACATATAGGTCATCCTTACCTAACCAATCCTAAAGCCTTAACCTAAGAGCCAGGGCATCTTATTAAAACTGTAGCTCTAGGAAGTCATCCTACACAAGGTTCCAGACCTCTCCAGGTAGGCTAGGTCCACTTTTGCTGAGCAATCCACCTCTAAACTACAACTTTAAAATGTTTAATTGGCAGCAAATGAACACATAATGAAGAAAGCTGTCTTAGTTACTTTTCTCTCATTGCTGAGAGACACCCAAATATCTGACAACCAAAATGAAGGAAGGAAAGGTTTATTTAGCTCACAGTTACTGGAGATTTGAGTCCATACTTGGCTGGCTCCAAGGCAGAGAGGCACATGGCGCAGAGCAGCAGTTCATGGTGGCAGAACAGCAACAATGGTGACAGAGGCAACAGAACAACCAGGGGAGCAGAGAACAACAGCTCCAGTCTGTCTTTCTGTCTCTCTTTTTCATTACATTCAGGCTCTCTGCCTCAACCTATCTGCCTTAGGCTACACCATAATCCAAGAAGTACTCAGACCCATAATGCCATCAGTACTAAAACACATAATCCCAGTGGATCATGAGTCAATTCTCAAACTCTAGAAGTCCCTGCCCCATGATTGCATGAGACTTTGGGGGGACAACTAGACATGAACCATAATAAAAGCAAAATCATTTGAAAGCCAGGCACCCACTATATGAATTTCTTATAAGCTACTGACCATTTAAAAACAAAGAATTCTCTGGGCCCGGCGAGATGGCTCAGTGGTCTAAAGCGCCTGCTTGGGAAAGCTTGGGTGGCTTCAAGCCGGTTCGATCCCCGGCACCACATGCTGCGCCAGCCCTGCCCACAGGATGGGCTGAGCCAGCCATAAAAATGAATGAATAAACAAATAAAGGTTCTGAAACAAGAAATAAATAAATAAATAAATAAATATTCTAATAATAATAATAATAATAATAAAATAAATAAATAAAAACAAAGAATTCTCTTTTAGAATTACACCAGTCTGTAAATGTACGCTAGTCTTCGAAAATGAGGAACAGAAGAGAAAGTTCTATAAGTCCCCCAAAAAAGAATGAGAAATGCATTACATTATCACTTTTTAAAACATGCTGGGCTACTGCTTAGAAAGTGACCAAAAGTATATTTTTCTGCTGGGTGATTATACATGCCAAGAAAAAGCAAGGCATTAGCAAGAACCCATCAGGCTCACTCTCATATCAAGTGGTGAGAGTTCCAGGACCAGCAACTTTCTAGAGTTGCAAATCACACATAACAGTCAAATCTGCACATCCAAGAGGAGCACACAGCAAGTTGTGCTACTCCATGAAAGCAACACAACTTGTGCACCTGGATACAGCCACATCAGAAACTTGAAAGGGGCCACATGGAGGCACGCATGAGGCTAACAGTAGTTCCTAACAGTAGCTCATCCTTTCATCAAGGAGTCAAGCGAAAAACTTCTTTAATTAGTTGAAAGTTTTAAGTTAAAATGACTAAAAATATTTTAGAGGTGATTTCAATGCAGAAATACAATAGTGTTGGTGCCACAGTTAGGGGTTTTTGCAAGGGGAATATAATATAGGACATTCTATAAGATTATTTTATAATCGTGCAAAGAATCATACACAAGAGTACAGAACTCCATCCACACACTAAAAATCAAAGAATCTAGCTGAGGGTCTGGATCCTAATACCCTGCATGAGCCCAGCTGAAAACCTGAATCGCACAAGTTCAACTGGCGGTCA
Organism: Myocastor coypus; assembly: GCA_004027025.1. Lineage (NCBI taxonomy): Eukaryota > Metazoa > Chordata > Mammalia > Rodentia > Myocastoridae > Myocastor > Myocastor coypus. Next base: position 47,275 of record PVJA010006002.1, read on the forward strand.
AGAGCCCAAAACAATGTCTCATGCAGACCCAGTTTACAGATCTGCACCGGGAAGGCCCAAAGGTCAGTGATGAAGTTAGAAAGTCTATGCGAGGGAGATGAAGGATCTGTGCAACAAACTGCGGGATTGGAACTGGAGCTAGGAAGCAATGCTCAAGGGAAGAACCAAACCTTCTCACAAAATTACCCAGCTATCCTCGACAATAACGAGGTCCTGAGTTCCTCAGTGGTGAGGAAAGCCAAGTTCTCACTAGGAAAGTTAACATGACTAGCTTCTCCAGGAGGTTAAGTTGTGTATCATCTTCCTCTCCAGAGCCAGGAAGTGATGCTCAAGATGAGGAGCAGAGCTCCCCAAAGTGAACTGTAGCCATTCTTAGCTACAAAGCGGGTCTCAAGCTTCTCCTCTGACGAGAAAAGCCAAGTTCTTCAGGAAAGCCAGCATGACAAGGTCCTTCAACAAAATAGCCTAAGAAAATCAGCAGCTGCCAACAACAGCTCCAGCTTGTTCTCCAGTTTCCGTAATAGCCTCTCTAGTTCAGCCTCCTATGCTGCTGGCAACAGTCTTCAGGGGGGCCTCCCATACCCAGCATCCCACTAGATATTTAGCTGGTTGCAACAAGTTGACCACCAGGTAGCTACTGACTACAGTTGGTTACTGAAAACTGTTCAAAGAGGCAACTGTGTATCAGTGGCCTACTTTAAAAGACAAATAGGCTCCCCAGACTCATAGACTAAGCAGAGACTTCACTCTCACTGTTTCGACTCCATCTTAGATGCCCAGTACAAGGTTCCTCAGCATCTGGGTTTCCTAAGGTGCTTCCCAAAAGGAAACCAAATCTCCAGGTTCTCCAGGCCTCAGGAAAAGAACAGAGAGCCAGTTTATTAAAATCATTAAGTCTGAGAGGAAGATCAAGAACTCAATTCCACCTTACAAAAACAGCAGCATATACTGCAATTTGTAACATTTTGGAAGTGACCTTTCTCAAATTGTGATTTTAGAAGTTTAGCTTGGAGGTATTGTCTGAGCATTAGAGAGGCATTCTCTGCAATAGTCCAGAAATAGCTACCATGAATGTGACCAAGAGAAGCTCAGTTGTTCACTGACATACTCTATTGTTATTAATGTATTCTACATGGTAAAAGAAGCTGGTATTAAATGCCCTTGGCACAGCTCAGCAGAGTTTGGATGACCTTGGCAGATGGACCCTGGCCACAAGGGTATGGCCTCAGACTCTCCTACTCCAAATTCTCTCTGTGTGCTGAAGCACTATTCAGGTCTCTCCTTCACATCTGAATTCTGACCTTTTCTGGGCTACTGACAGGTAGCTCTTCTGATACTTCAGATTCAGTCAAAGCCTGAAGCAAACCATGTTGCTGAGCTGTGAGGTCGAGCATGTTTGACGTCACACAAGTGAAACACATGCACTTGTGGTAATTTCAATCTGTAAATTTATAGAGGGAGACATCACCCATTATGGCAGTCACAGAAGAGTGTGTGTACAAGTACACACATGATATGTATAGGGAATTACTACTTCAGTGTTTCTTACCGTGGAGGCACTTGGATTCCAGGGGACTGACTGTAGCTCACAGAAAAAACAATCTTCTTGTCCACTGGGACAATTCCTAAAGCTGTCGGAGGTTAACCAAAGCATGGCATAACTGAAGCTCTCCCTTATCCTTTCCTCAAGATCAGTAAGCAGTATTTTCACTGATAAACTAGGCTGGTTTGCCAACCCAAGCACAGAGCTTCTCCAAGAGCAGACATGGCCTACCTGTGAGAAGGAGCACCAGATTCCCACAGGCCCAAGTCTTCTAGTGAGAAACTCACTACATCTGAATCTCAGGTCTTGGGGCTGCTCCAACTGGCTGCGAGGCCAACCACAGGAAAAATACCAGAAAAGGCAGCAGGGGAACATGCTGGTGTTCATGCTTAAGGCTACATCTATCCCATGCACTTTCACTCACAAGACAAGGCATCCTGCTGGATCTGCACTATCTTCTATCATTCAACAGAACAGACATGATTTGTGCTTCTGTATCCACCAGCGATCTGCAAGACCGAGAGCTGTCATTCTGTTTTCTCCCTGCATTCTACAAGTGGTATCGCAGCACTTACAAACTTCACCATACCAGATGGAAACAGAGAAGCCTGTCCTTTCATGTGTATTCTTTATGAATTTTTAACTCTGAGCTATAATTTACAGAGAAAAAAAAGACACAGTTAGGTATGCCACATCTATTTATTTGAAGAAATAAACACAAGAAAAATTTAATATTGTGTACCTTAGAATGCATTAGTACTTCATTAAAACAAGGAAAACCATTCTTGTCCTATAGGCTTAAAAGTGTATTAATGACAAACAAATATTAGCAGGGACCAGAGTGCACCAGAAAAGACAGACTGTCATTCTCTGAAGACAAGAGTTTTTGTTTAATTGTTTGTCTTTACATTTTCTTACCGAAAAAAAAAAAATGTCATGTATGGAAGGAACCAAGAATAGGATCATTCTTCTGTCTTCTGACATGAAACAAAGAATTCTCCCCAAAACTGCAAGTAGCAGTAAACAGGATGACAAGATGAGAAGTGTAGAGGGGAAACAAACTGTGGAACACATTCTACAAAACTTCAACTGTAAAAGCAAGAAAATTATGCAAAAATACAAAAGTCAAGTGGGCAAAGGTTAAGTGCCAAAAGAAAGGTGCTGCTCACAATGCAACTCTGGAGAAAGAGGAAAGCCAAGCCTCTGGAGGTGGCTATGATGAGGAGGAAGCTCAACAGCAAAGACCATTTATAGTCATCTTTCCTGCAGGAGGCCAGCCTCGCCTCAGCCTGGAGCAAGGAAAGAGAAATCCTGTTTTCATTTCTCCTTGTCCACTGTAGCCCTGTGATCCTCATCAAATGAACACAATTAGGCCTTCTAGTTAAATGTTGAATAGTCACCTTCTTCACACAGTATTTTGTTCTACTGATACAAAAACAGAAAGAAAGAAAGAAAGAAAGAAAGAAAGAAAGAAAGAAAGAAAGAAAGAAAGAAAGAAAGAAAAGAAAAGAAAAGAAAAGAAAGAGCTAGTATCAAAGACTATTCAGAAATGTATGCAAATCACTACTGAATGTTTGTGCCTCCCTAAAATCTCTATGCTGAAATACTAACATTCAGGGAAAGATGTTTGGGTGAGGCCTCTGTGGGTTCAACGATGGTCCTTACAAAGAGGCCAGGAGACTCTTCAGTCCCTTCCAAATCTGAAGAAGGATGAGCAGGTTAACTACAACCCCCAATCTACTGACTCCTGATATTGACTTCCTCAGCCTCCATAGCCATAAGAAGTACATTTCTGTGGATTGTAGGTATCCAGTCCACCTGCTTCTGTTAGAGAAGCCTGAGAGAGCGAAAACTAGTGATAAGAGAAACTCAGCCGATATATCTTCAGAGGAAAAAGCAACAAGTGAATATAAAGTATTTTATTGTTGAAGAATGTTTGAAGTTGCTATAATATTGTCTTTGCTTTTTTCAGTACATACCTATGTACACCAATATCACATAAAACAGATTTGATGAAAGTACCAAAAAAAGCAAAAGGAATATAACCATTGCTTTGCTGCAACACTAAAATCTTTCCTAAGGATGATGCAGACATTAAATATGGTGATGCAACAATCGTCTTTTGGGAATCAAGGCCTTGGCCAACTGAGAAGGGCCCTCTAGGCTACAGGCCATCCTTGCTGGTCGCCAGCCATAGGAACCACTTCTGGAGAGAAGCTGAGCTGAAATAGCTTCAGCTGTTCCTCTAATCAAACAAAGTATAATACACAACTTATCTACTGAACGACCTTAAGTAAATCCACCACACAACTGTATTGCTTTGGGAAAGACATTATTTTAAGGATTCAATTTGGATTTTCTTTACTGTCTCTTACACAAGGAATATAAAGAGCCTGGAGAAATTAAGGTTAACTGTGTACCCACACATGTCACCAGCACCTCTCAGTCAAGGTAGACTGATGAGTCCACTCACCCAGGCAATGAGGAGCTAGAATCTGAATGCCTTCTCATTGTCTGTGTCCTCACTTGCAACAGTGATTCTACTTCCCCAAATAAAAACTATCTTTGAACCCAACATAGAAACCCTTAAACATTAGAGAGCCCATCCTTCCATACATGAGCCATCTGTTCTCAACAGTAATATTATCAGGAAATACTGACAGCATTTGCCATGGGCCAGGCAGCCATCTAACCACTTACACTATAGAGTTCACTTACTCACCACAACAGTCCCAGGGAAAAAGCTGTTAGCACTATTTCACATATAAGCAACCCACAGCTCCTCATGGACCAGTACCTGGTCCTATCAAAAACACAGCTGGTGAGGACACATGCAGGTGACCCAGTCTATACCACCACATACAGGGCAAGCAACACCTCACCTCTCTATGGCCCCTATCCTCATGACCTAGTGTTACTTTTCTCTTTCAACCGCACTGCTGAGCACTAGCACTACAGCCCAATAAGCAAAATATTTGCCTGGAACTCAAGCCACTGACTTCAAGAAAATTAGAGGCATGTATACATTTCTATAAAAACTAAGGGCATGAACTGGTGTGGCAATACACCCCTATAATCCCAGCATCTGGGAGACTAAGGCAGGGAGATCACAGGTTCTACCTCAGCCTGTCCAACTGTTGTGACTGAGACTGCCCTGATGTATTGGGCCTTGTTTGCAGTACATCATGTTTACATTCATTGTGGGCAGTTGGTACACATACAAACTATATCTTCATTCCTTTTCTCATCCTCTTCCCATTTGAGAAAAAACTCCTTCCCACTGTTTTATTTTCATGCACTGGATTCTTTACATAAGAAAAACCATGCAATATTTAAGTGTGTGTATCCAACTTATTTCATTTAACACCATGGTTTTGAGATACATTCACTTTTTTTTTTTTTAAGAATTTTTAATTTTTATTTATTTATGTTTTTTCTTGTTTCAGAACCTCTGTTTGTTTATTCACTCATTTTTATGGCCAGCTCAGCCCACCCTGAGGGCAGAGCCGGCGCAGGATGTGGTGCCGGGGATCGAACCGCAGTCCCTGAAGCTGCCCAAGCTTTCCCAAGCAGGGGCTTTAGACCACTAAGCCATCCCGCCGGGCCCTACATTCACTTTCTTATGAATGGACTCAAGTTTACCTTTCTCTATACACAGCAGTACTCCACTGTGTGCAAATAGCAAACTTTCTTTATCCATTCATCTCATGATGCACATGGAGGCCACTTCCAACATTTAGCTTTTATGAGTTGTGCAGCATAAACATCAGTACATATGGATCACTGTAATATAGTGCTTCTGGGAAGATAGCTTGAAGGACAATAGCTGAGTTAAATGGAATCTGTAGCTTTTTGAGGAATTGCCATATGCATTTCCATAGCAGTTGTATCTAAAAAGATTTTTAAAAGAGCCAGGAATGTAGTTCAGTGGGAAGTGCAAAAATATGAATTTATTTTTAAAAAGATTTGCTCTAGTGTTTGTGCATCTGGTATTCCACAATGCTTGTCCCTTCAGTAATTTTTCAACCGAAGCAAAGAATGAAATAAGAAGTAGCCAATAAATCTGGGCATCATTTCCATTGCACAAAGCCAACATAAGATGAGAAATGAAGTTCAGTAGTGCATGAAGGAGATTATCTCATATACTGTCACCAATCAGCACTAGCAAAAAGTCTAAGAATAAGCCCTCGAATTCCTGCATCTTCCATTCTCAGCAGCATCATTTTCAGGATGTGATAGCCAAGATGAAATGTTCTGTTTAGAGGTAGTTTTATGTGGAAGACTATGTTTTAAATGTCAGTTCTACTTCTCATTTAGAAAAAAAAACTAGAGAAAAAACAAATTCATGCTTTTGGAGCCTCACCTAGAGCATGCTTCTGTTTGTCAGGGTAAGGCCAGGCACAGGCAACTTTAAAAGTTTTCCAAATGGTAATAATGTGCAGCCACGCTTGTGAGGCATGCTTTAAACATCATACCAGGCTTGTTGAACATTGGTGCACACAGGTGACATGAGGGTCACATTTAGATGCAGACCCTGACTCATAAGGTGGAGGTGTGGCTTGAAGTTCCCTGCACTGCTCCATGACAATGCAAAATAGCAACTGGAACTGCACTCACTTCTAACTCTCCATCAGTCAGTCAGTATAGTAGCACACAAGGAACTGTAAAAGACACTATGATTCAAGGCACTGTAAACTATTGTAAAAAAGACAACCAATTTTTAATATGCAACATGAAACCAGTAGAGAGGATCAAAGAACATAGGGCCTCTGTGAAGTGAGAAACTCATTTGCAAGTGGAATGCTCCAGGAAGCATAAGCATTTCTGCAAACACTAGTTAGTCTATCATTAGTTTACCAACCAGTGTATCAAATAAAGTGTAGCTCTGAGAAAACTGAGTCCAGATATATATGCCTTCTTGTGAATGTGGCTTCTATCTGTTCCCAGACTCCCATACTACACTCTCCTATACTTAGCCCATTTTGTGTAGAGATAAAGTATTGGCCACATAATCAAAATCTATGTATTTGATAACATGTCTGAGATCTGCTTTAAAATACTTCCACAAGCAAGATAACAATGGCATAAAGGTAATGCAATAAAATCTCCCTAATTACCCTGTGGTAAGTACACAGGGCTAACCACACTCTTCTCCTATCTTTATCATTTTAACATAGATAGATAAGATAGATAGATAGATAGATAGATATACACAGACACACAGATATAGATATAGATATGTTTGAAATTTTTCAAAAAAAAAAATCTTTAGCTCTAATTTAGAATCCTAGCTACATGACTCATTAGTGAACTTCCCCAAACCACGGACTTCAAAGTGGGTTTCCAGGGGCCAGGGAGATAGCTCAGCAACATCAGCGCCTGCTTGGCAAGTGCAAGATCACATGAGTTTGATTCCCAGTACTGCAAAAAATGGAGGTCTCCATTGTAGCTACCTCACAAGGACAATTTGGAGATAATAGGAAATGGCATTTGTGCAAACAGGTGACATTATAAAGATTAAACTTAACTTTAACCCAAATGGTTCCAATTTAAGGGAAGTAAGAAGAATTAAAGCACTCCCAAAATAGAAATACTTGAAGATTAAAGAAGATGCACCATAATGATGCCATTTTAGTTCTTCCTATTACACTTTCCTTGGCATTCTAGACCAGATTCTACCAGGAATAGCAACAAGTAGCAGCCTAGAAGGTCTGCAGTGCCATGTCCTGAGACAGATGCACAAAGTGGCTAGCTGTTTGACAACACAATCAATAGAGGGAGGCCCAGAGACAAATTCTCTTCTGATTGCCATACACTCTTGCCATGTCTACAAGCAACACAGACTTCCCTCCCACTCTCTTTCCATTTGCCAACATCCTTGAGTAGTAGCCAGGGACACAGCAGTTCAGGAGGAAAGTAACACCTTGAATACAGGCCAAATCATTAAAAGCAAAATACCACTTCTGGAGCTGTCTCTTCACAGGACAGAATTTCAAATAAGAACAGATGGTACCCTTTATTATCTGCAGCATAATTATATAATCATTTAAAAATATACATTATTGGTGATAATTTCACCATCCTTGAGAAGAATCAAAGTGTCGAGGAGAAAAGGGCACAGTTTTGTTCATGTGGTCTTGAAACACATAAATGGGAAAGGCAAAGTACTGACAATAGCGGGTGAACAGAAAACAGCCCCAGACATGATATTTTGCTTTTGATGATTTGGCCTGTATTCAAGATGTCACTTTTCTTCTAAAAAGAAACAATTTATGCACATTTTCATTAATATGTAGAAACAATGACATAAGATGCTTTATTTCCATTCCTGCCAACTAAATTCCAATCATACATGGTTCCTAATAAGATGCTAGCATGTTTCTAGTCCAAAGGAAAAGTCCTAAAGACAATGTAAGCCAAGTATGTTAACTTCCTTGAAGGTACAAAAAGAGAACAATGAAGCTCATAAGGTGTATTTTCTAGGGGAATTTTTAAAAGTACTCTTGATTAAAGTCTTCTACTTTAAAATTTTATTCTCAAGATACAAATTCACATTTTTTAAAACAGTAGCTATACCTGCCTGCTGTATATTCTGTTAACTTTGTTCATATATGATGCCAATGGATTGTTTAATCACTATTTTATTTATTCAATTTTATACAAACTTATTCAATATTTTTGCTGTTCTTGTGTCATTTAAATTATCTATGCGTGCAATAACAAACACTGAGTACAATCATATCTCTATCAATTTACTTATAAGGTAAAGCTTATTCCAGACAAGATCTGGCTTCAGTATTAAGATAAACATACACAGCAGGAAAGTTGTAATGCATATTTTGCTTTGGCAGTCCATGAAGATCTTACAATTGGATAAATATAAATGAACCAAACACAAATTGTCAATAAAACAATCTAGCAGTACTTCCATTTAAGAACTAAAGTCACTCATTTTTTTCTTCTACATGTTAATGAGCACCTTTATTGAAAAGCAACTTTTAAAAACTCATGCTGAAGATCAAGTTTCATAAAACTGCCTAAGAAAAAAAATAAAAATGAAAATATGAACTCCAGCTGATCCAGCAGGACATAAATTCTCCCACATGTGGAGATTTTCACAAAAAAGCAAAGCAAAGTAAGATGCCCCAGGAAGAAACTGTACCCTTTGAACCTGCAAGCCCAGAGACAAGGTAGGGTGCTAAGTCTCCCCTTATCCTTCCCTCTATGCCTTGCAATTACTTCAACCACAGGGTTTCTCAAAGTCAAACCATGTACACTGAATCTGAAATTCATTTACCAATCATGGATGCAAGAAAGTATTTCGCAAATCATCTGACTCAGAAGCATTAAAATTCTGAATCACCTTTTTCTCTTCAGTGACTTCTTTGAAATAAACAGTTTATAGGTACAACTGGGCTAGCCTAAAGCATGTGGCATGGTACAACACTTAAAAGTAATAAATGAAAAATTGTGATCTCAAAACAATTCACATTTGCATCTAAAATGTTACAAGAAAACCACATAACTCCACCCTCAAAATGTTTCATGTGATATCTCCTTGAAGTGGCTTTCACTTTAGCTATGTGTGGCTTCCTTTGCTTTAATGACAACAATACAAACATGAACCTAAAAAAGCAAACTCTACAATGTAGGACAGCAGTATGTAATAACTAAGACTAGATTTACTTTTCATAGTTTTTAACCTAGGGTAAAACCCCAAGGTCAAATAAAAATGGCTGCTTTCAGGAAGACATGGTTAGCACTTTACTTCCTGTTCTGGGCTGCCTTGTATTGTAACATCATGACAAGGTCAGCAATGCAAGATCTTGGTTGTAGTCCAATACTACTGTGCACCAGCCTTGACTACAGAACTTTTAGAACACCAAAGTACTTCCCACTAAAGTATCACTTTTCTTCTCCAGAAAAATAAAGACTACTGATATTCCACCAAAATGATTTTTAACAGCAAATGTGTTTCATATGAAAACAAATCCCTAACTAATAAATCCATATGCTATCAATTCATTGACAATGCATAATACATGTACTCTGCTACCCAAGTGAGTGTCCTATGTAAAACTCGAGGCCTGCAGTCAAGACCATGGAGTCCAGATCCCAGCTGGATCACTCACTCTACTTTATGTCCTTGCACAAAGTACTTAAAAGGAGGCAGTGCATAAGCAAGGCACAGACATAATGTCATTAACATTTTAGAACAGAAGATCAAAAACCATGAAAGCACTTTATTTATGACTTACTTACTTTGGGCAAGTTCCAATGGAGGCAAAGTGGCCTACCAATGAACAAAGTGTTCTCTTCAAATACAAAAGTGAAATATTATAAAACATGCCAATAAAATAAAACTCATAAGCTCTCTAATCAACATTCCTAGAAAATGCTGTTTTTTTCTCTCTAAAATCACAGGAAATAAAAGAAGTACAATGTAGGTAGGCAAACATACTGGACCATTTTACAAATGTTACTCCTTCAAAAAATGACTATAGAACAGTATTAGAAAACTAAGCTGCCAAGAGCAGCAACTACTGAAGCACCCTGTCTTTTCCCCCTTGGAAGCCACAAGCTTCTTGTTAACACAGCGGGGAAACTTTCCTGGGCCACATATGCAGAACCCAAACTCATCTGAATTTTCCCTAAAACTTAATTTGGTACAAGGGTTTAGTTAATTACTTAGACAAATCTAAGATGTGAATTGGAACAAATAACTAAAATGAATAGGTAAGAGAATCTTGGTTCTTTTTTTCAATTCAAAAAGGCTAGAATCAGAAGGTAAGTTTAGCAAGACTTAAATAAATTGAGGTATTGCCTTATATTTTATGTCTAAAACTAAATAATAATGATAAACACCACAGTGAAGAAGAGTTGCCTTACATAAATGTATCACATGAAAATGTCCTTGGGAGGGGGCAGGAAGAAAAGGCATGCCTTGAATGAAATGCTTAAATTAGATAAAATAATTGAACTTTGGCTACATTAACTGAAAAGCATGAACAAAACAAAAGGCAGACTTTTCTCCTCCAGGAAAAGACCACTGATACTATACCAAAATGATCTCTAGCAGCAACCATGTTTTACATAAACAAATCCCTAATTAATAAATACATATGCTATCAATTCATTGATGCTAATTTGATAACAAAACTCTAGTATTTTCTTTTGTGATAAACAAACATTCCTTCCTCAATTTTTTATCATAAAAATGCTGAGTTACATGCCAGCATCATGATAAGCACTGGGCAGATCAACTGGATACGATGTCACCTCAAAAATACCAGTTACAGAGAGGAGTTTTGCAAACCAAGAAACAGTGCACAGATGTACCTACAGGCATCAGAGCAGTTCTGCAGAAGGGAGAGAGAGAAAGAAACACAAGCTCAAATGTTTTGCATTGAAAATCTGGCTTGGAGTTTTATGAAATTTAGTTCAATCAACTTCTACTGTAGATCAAACACATAAACAGAATATATACATTAATAAAAATATTCTTGCTCTCAATACTTTATATTCTAATGAACTGGAGACTTGAATTCACAACATTTCAGCATTTATAAAACAAGATTCAGATATATGAACGATTCCCACAAATCAATAAGAAAATAAATCAACAACTTGATACCATACAGCTGTCAATGTATAGAGCAGTTAACAAACTGAGTGGCATAATCAGCTGGTAATTTCATAAGAAAAAAAAAAAAAAAAGAAGTCATGCTAGTAGCAATGTGAGAACATCAATATACAGAAACAAGGTTGGTGTGGGGCAGCAGCTCCAGTGTTGGGCAAAGTATGTCAAAAGGTTCCAACTGCATGATGTTGCGAAGTGCACAAAAGGAGGATGGATGGATGGATGGATGGATGTCACATCACCAGGCCAGGAAACCTGGAACGGATCTCTCACTTCATCCTATCAACTCCATCCATAACAACTACAGGAAGTTATGAGAGACAGTTCCAGACAGAGATGCTCTGTTCATCCTTCTACAAGCAGTTATCAGTTCTGTAAGACTAAGAAGAGAAGGGACAGCCTGCTACCGTGGAAGAAAACATGAAGGTGCTGGCAGCAGACATGCTAGACAGAATGGAAGTTCATGACAGCAAGCTAGACCAGGTCTCCAGGAGAAAGGAGCAGCCCAGCAAGTCCCAGGTAACAGTAACCAGAACGGACAGCCACTAACTGACCTCTGTCACCTGTCTGGTGGAAAAGTAGAGGCCTCCTCACCACATGACAGCAGGCAAGGGAGGAAGTGTAAGCCTATGCAAATCACTTCTAGATTTGGAAAGCTGGGCTTTCCAACAACAGAATAACAACACCTAGTATATACTGGGCCTTCTCAGCAGTCTATAGGTGAGGTGTGTTCTGTTCTGTACAACTCCTCTCACCATTACAGCTGTGCAAATTTTGTTTTATTATTTTGCATCTTGAGAAGAAGAGGTTGCAGCTGGGTGAATGACCTACACATGGAGATGCAAACTGGCCTCTCTGCATTGACACTGCTCCCTTTGTCACTGAGTTTTGTTTTGTTTTGCTTTGTTTTTTTGTTTTGTTTTGTTTTGTTTTGTTTTGTTTGGGGGGACAAACATGACTGCTTACCTATCTAACAGCAGCGCCTTTGCTCCCCCAGATGGCTGAACCAGCTGACTTTGTCACTTTCACCTTGCACAGCCAAGTCTCACCATATTCTGTGCAAGGTCAGTAGTAGCAGGTGCAAAATTCCAGATCCAAATGCACAACTTCAGAGAGCTATGCCTCTATTTAAATGACCACCTTTATTTTAAAACAAGTTCAGTGTCCTAATGTTTGCCTGCACATATTGTACTTGAGAAAATTAATATTGGTTACATTTACATATTTTTGCTAAAAATGAAAATACAAATCTCCAAAGATGGTAATCAGGGTCTTTTCTGTACTCCTGCAGCAGGCTGTAGCTTTGCCAGTAGCTACAACTACTAGCTACAACTCCCACTGCAGTGTTAAGTCTTCCTTGAGCTCCCAACTCAGGACTATGGCCTTCAGACACCCTCTACATGCAGAATAGAAGGAAACCAGCAAGCAGAGGACACTAAATTCTGGTGTTCACATGATAAGAAAGGCAGACAGTTGGGAAAGTGGAAGGCTTTTAAGTGAAACAAGCATCTGGTGACATTTACTCTGCATTCAGAGATTCACCTTTTTATCATGCTGGTGATGGAGGAGGAGACAATGTATGAAATTGGATTAAGTTTTCAAAGACACAGCATATGACTTTAAACTGAAGCATAAAAGTTCACTCTCAAATATGCTCAAGTAGGGCTAGGGAGACATTTCAGAAGTCTAAGCAACTGCCTGGCAAGCACAAGGATCAGGGTTCAATCCATGCTGGCCACAGAAACAGGGTGTGGTGGCACATACCCATAATCCCAGAGCAGGGGAGCCTGAGACAAGAGAATCACCATGAGCCGGACCTGCATAGCGGAACTCTGTACTAAATAAACAAACAAAAGATTTTTTTTTATTTTTTTAATGTTCAAGTACATTTTTTATATTCAATACTACTAAAGGGAAGAAAATTTATTGGGTTTACTAGATGGATTTTAAAAAGTTACTTTTGAATATTCTATTCAAAAAACAAAAGCAAATGTATTGAAACAAAGCTGGAAGTCCCTAGATGTGTGAGAAGAGGTCCTACAGCATGCTTGGAAACCACCCTGAGAGCCTACCTAAATGATTAAAGGCCTGTTCAGTTTACAAACCAGCCAGCACGACAGGGCTCAGCCCTTCTGTCCATGGAGATACATGACCACACAGTAGCATGATCCAGATTTTAATGTGCTATCATTAAAAACATCCAGGAAGGGCTGAGGATACGGCTGAGTGGCACAAGTGCCTGGCTGCTAAGTGCAAGAGCCTGAGTTTGATTCCTAGTTAAAAAAAAAAAAAAAGCTCACGGAGATACAAGGAAGTGTGCTTTTCACTAACATGTAGACAGATGGTAGGATCTGCAGGTTGCAGGTAATGCTATGTCCACTGTCATGCCTACAGCTTGGCAGCTTCAAAGGAGAACACAGTGATGTCTGGGGCTGAACTGGAGACCTTTTAGCTCACACACAGGTATGCTTAATCACACACCCAAGCCTGCATGTTGTTACTGTTAGTTAATACCTCAATGCTGAATACCACACAGTACATGTCACCTTAGCTGGCAGCCACCAGCCTCCTTCAGGTCTCAGTGAAACTAACAATTACCACTAAACAAACCCACTGTTACTGAAATCCAATGGCCTTAAGGGCTGTTTGTAAAGTTTCTGAAGTCCGGTCAGGGGAAGAGTGGGCCCCAAAGGCAGCTCAGCTATGGCAGGGACTCCATGACAACAGTCTGAAGAATAAGTAAGGGATGTGGCCTCTCAATGAGCCAGCATCACCACCAAAGTGGCAGGCTGGCATACTGACTTTACTTCTTCCTGTATTACAAATAAAAAGCAAGAGCAGCACCTGCTGAAAGGCACTGGTAACATATACCTGCTTTTAGGGTTGTACCTCTTTACAGAGATTTGTTGTCAGACACCTTGTGGGGCAAATGAAAGGGTTTTAGTGGGAAAAGCATTAGGACCAACAGCATCTGAGTCTTGCCATGATGATTCCTGCTCTGCTAAGGGCAGTCACAGTGCTAGACAGTTCCTTTGACAGGCTGAGCCCTGATCGCTTGAAGGTTGATGTATGTCAGGAAGAGCCAGGGAGAGCCAGCCAGGAGAATGGGAGGAGCTGAGCCCAAGTTTCTCTGAAGGAAAGAGCTGAGGTGAACTGCACTCATTGCATTTCCAAGGGATCCCATCACCCCCAGACAGGTTGCAGGGAAAGCTACAAGGGCATCCAGGTGTCTAGAGACCATCTCGTGTAAAGAAATGACCTAGAGATTCAGGCCTAGAAAGCTGCTTTTCAAGCCAAGTGATCTCTCTTGTGGAACACTGACAAGACTCATTCTCTGACTCTATAAAGGCAAAACTAGAAATAACCATGTGTTCGACTGTGAGTGCAGTCAGGTAAACAGAAACACTTCTTCCGGGCAGAGCTGTTGAGGATGAGGATGGTTCCTCCAAGACAGAGAGCCTCTCATTCCCATGGATATGCAACAACATGAAGGGGTACAGGGGTGGGGCTGCCACACTGAGGGTGCCCTTTCCCATCCTCAGAGTCTAACCTGCCTAGTCTGCATAGGCTCAGCATACTTCCGTATAACAAGTTAAGGGTCCCTTTTGTCACCTGGTCCTCCTCAGTATAGAGCAAGACTTTAGGGCCAATAACAGACCAGCATTTCCAGCTTTAAAAAATGTTCATGTTACCTTTAGACTATTTCCTTAACATACGGGTATACATTTACCACAAAAATGAATCTGAATCCTTCATTCTATCTACTTGAGAAAACCCCAATAATCCAATGTTAACTATTCCAATCTGGTTTTAAAAAGTTAGGTATGGCGTCTCAATTTCTGACACGCCCAATGCTACTGTCTTCTTTGTATGTGGGAGGATGGCCACCATCTTGGTGTTATCTATGAAAGGACTCATGCTAACACTGTACTTGAAAATTTCCCACTTAACCTTATTTGGATTGCCTAACTCTCCACTCCTGCCACAATTTAAAGTCCTTCAATCATTACGAGGATATTTTATTTTAAACACACACCTAACCTTCTTCACATTTCCATTTCTGGATGGGCTTGTGGAATGGAACAGAATGATCAGGAAGTTTTGACCAGCCTGAGAACACAGATCCTTTCCCTACTAGTAAATGTGAGTACACAGCACATCATGATGTCATGTGGGAAACTGGAGTTTCCTTGGTCTTCAATGCTTGAAATGATGTTCTTTCAATACCAGAAAATCATGCTTGGTCCTGGCCCAGGAGCGACAGGAATGAAAAGAAATGAGCTAGGACAACCCCACTGGTGAGCTTTCAAGTGAAGCCACAAAGCCAAAGCTGAGTCAGTGTGGGGTCAGCAGCCCTCAGGGAGGGCAGAGCCTCACTGCCCCGCTTCCTGGCTGGCTGGTATCGATGCCAAGGCTGAACTTCTCTAAAAAATGGTCACAGGAAGCCAGAGCTTGGGGCTGTGTGCACCACACTCTTTAGTTCTCCAGTTGTGATCTCGAGTATCTGTGAAGTCTAGACTGGGCTTTGCAGCTCTGGTCACAGAGCGCTCCCTTACCCAGTATCTCCACTGCTCATCTGAGAAAGACAGTGACCTGCACACCCCGGAGCAGCACCACACACCTACTGGAGACCACACCCTCCCATGCAGGCTGTCCTCTGCATGCTGGGTGGGGCCACACATACCCAGAAAATGAAGCAAGCATTTCAAACTCATGAGAACACATGTCCACAGCCCTCAAGCTTACAAACTGAGAAACTGCCCATGTATTTGTGATGGGGACATGACTTAAGATATGCAAAATTTCAATAAAGAACTCCATAATTTAGAACCATAAGCCAGGTTAGCCTTTGTATACTCCTTCACTGATCTAACAAACCTCTATCAAATGTCTACAATCCATACATGTCTACTCTAGAGCTGAAGACAGGAAATAAGTGGAGCCAAGTTCCTCATCCAGGGCTGGTTACTTCCTGGGGAGAAGAAGCACCAACAAACTTCTCTGTAACACACTCCCATCCAAGTGTCCCATGAGAGGTACAGACAGCAGGAGTGCCTCCCAGATGACAGAAGAATCACAGATGCAATGAGAAGAAAAGAAATGACAGGGAGAACAGACTCCACCCAGGGACTCATACAAGGCAGGTAAGTAAGGACCATAACAATATTAAATACACAGAATAATCCAATATCAGATTATATTGCTTACAAACAATTTTATTTCTTCCTAAAATGCAAACAAAAAACAATATAAAGTTGGAAGTCCTCACTCAGGTTATTAACTTAATTTGATAAAGCTGCACAGAGGACAAAATGTTTAAAAAATAAATGTCAGCAGATGGCCCAAATTCTACTCCTGAGAAAATAAGGAGTCAGTAGAGTTGGTGTCACTTCCCTTAAACATCTCACGGCCAATGTATTTCTACACTAGATAGCACTCAATGTTGGGGGACAGAGGAAGGTTGAGAGGCTAGTCAGCTTTATAAAAATTAATACACTGACATGCACATAGAGAGGATTTCTTTCTTTGTTTTTCTCATAAAGTCTGCCAGCTCTTTTTTTTCTGAAGTCTATGTCTATGTAATAATTAAAATGTATAAATCACCCCATAAAGTCAACACTGAGTGATTAACGTATCTTTTCTCACTTGTCAGGAATTGATTAGCCTAAGGGAAATACAACAGAAACTGAAAGACGACTATCAAGTCCATGCCAATGGGCTGAGGTGAAGAGAATTCTACTTTTATTAAGGAAGCATAAAGTCAGTTCAAATTATCAAGTAACAAAAACAGCTCTAAGCCAGGCGTGGTGGCTCACGCCTGTAATCCCAGCACTTGGGAGGCTGAGACAGGAGGATTGGTGCAGGTTCGAGACCAGCCTGGGCTACAAAAGTGAGCTCAAGGCCAGCCTCAACTGCATAGCAAGACCCTGTCTCAAAAAGACAAAAAAAAAACAGCTCTAAACCTAGCTGTATCATCCTGTTAATAAGCCTCTTGCTCAGCCCCTTTCCTGCCTGGCTGACGGAGTGCCCTGCTCAGCTCACCAGTTACCACACAGAAACACTTGGAAAGAACCAGAACTTGAACAATAAAACCCAAGATAAACATGGAATCTGTCTCTGCTTATTGCTTCACAAAGTACAAGAGAATGCTGCAGTGCCCAGGCATCCAGTGGGAAAGGTACTCAATGCAAGATAAGCAGGCATCATGGTCAAGGGGCAGTATTTTCCAAACTGAAACTGTGAGTATACAGATGGATACACAGCCACTGACAGCCACAGAGGTGGGGGGAGGGGATGTTAGAAAATGACATACAATTTCCAAAAATTCTCATTTTAGAAAGAAATAACTGAGTATTTTACATCAAACTAGTAACACCTGAGGCAAATAGTCAAATGGTCACTATGGAAAGAGATTTTCAGTAAGTCCCAGAACTTTAGAGCTGAAGGCGGCTTGAATTTAGTTCCATAAAATGTTCTCTGAAGGTCACACATTAGTTTTCCAGTTTCATAACTGTTGAGAAACTAACAAACACTCTAAGAAGTATGTCATAACTTGAGGACCAGCTTTTGGTTTTTTTGTTTTCATTTTGGTTTTGGTTTTGGTTTGGTTTGATTTTTTTGCAGGACTGGGGTTCGAACTCACAACCTTGCACTTGCCAGGCAGGCACATCCCACAGAGCTATCTCCACAGCCCCAAAACTTACTGGTTTTTGTTTTTGTTCTTTTTTGTAAATGTCTAGCTTCCTCCAAGTTCTTCTGTTTGTTTGTTTGTTTGTGGAACCAGGGATCAAATTCAGGACCTTACACTTGCCAGGCAGGCACTTGTGCCCCTGAGCTATCTCTCTGGACCCAGCTTTTGGTTTTACTCTTTTTTAGACACCTGCAACAGCACCAGGTGCAAGAGAAAGATTCAAAAGACAACTAGATAGACTATTTTTAATACTAGAGTTCCAGTGGATTTTGCTACAAGGAAAAAGCATAGATTAGGAGAATAATAACCAAAAAAAAAAGGTTCTATTCTTCTATTCTTCCCATAATGGTCTCACGAATAAACCACCTGAATTCCCAAAATGGAGCATTTTAGTAACTTATTTTCACTTCCTTAGTCCAAGTTTTTAGTTTTTTAATGTCTGAGACCACTGTTACCTGAACACGCATGTCAAAATAGATTCAAGACACCATCACTAGATCTCAAACCTCCATCTAATTTAAGTCTTGATTTAGAAGACCTATAAAGGAAAGCACAAGTTTTACTTCTACTTTTTACCTGAAACATAACTGATTGCCTCATACTATCAGTTGAGGTATGAAAGTAATACTAAGTGAAGATAATATAAAATACAATGAACCTCAAAATGCTGAAAATTTCAAGAATATTACAGATTTAATTTACCTTACTTCTCCATTTACAAAAGACTGAAATACTCAAGAAACATGAGCCTATATATTCACTTAAGCTTTCTTTAAAAATTAACAAATTCCTCAATGGGGTAAGTCATCTTCTGCAGGCTCACCATAGCACCCTTTACAATAAAAGTGAATGAAACTCCTTCAAGAGAGTATGCTATTTTTATTTCTTCATGTATGTTTATCTGAAAATAAAACAGTATGTCTTCAGGAAACCTCAAGTCAAAATCAAACATTTATCAACAGAATATTATTATCTCTGGTAATATAAAAATATACCAAACTATTTTGTATAGGAAAAATTTAGTAAAGTAAAACAAAAAACAGAATGTGATGGTACCTTGTTTTTTATTTTTTTAATGTATTCATTACACAGCTCAGATGCATAGTGATCCTCCAGTTTTCAGCCTCCCCAGTGCTGGAGTTACAGGTGTGAACCACCACAACCAGACTCTGGCCAGCTCAGCCCATCCTGGGAGCGGGGCTGGCATGGCATGTGGTGTCAAGGATAGAACTGCAATTCCTGCGCTTGCCTAAGTTTGCCTCAGCAGGCGCTTTAGTGCACTGGACTATCTCACTGCCCCCTGTGATGGCATCTTAAACATACCAAAGCCATGTTAATTTCCAAAATTATTTCCAAGCAAGATTCACCTCCTTCCATAAGTAAGTGTGCTTACACTAACCTGCATTCTGTCCCACCTGCACCATTCTAGCTATTATGCCTCCATTTCTTTAAAGATAAAGATAGACATCATCACAAGCTACTGCTGCATACTCAAGGCACTGATGGCTTTCAATATTACTGCTTCTCAGTATTTTCCAGTGACCTGAAAATACATAACATGTTGTCATTTGTAATTCTGTGTCACCAGCAATTAACCCAGTATGTACTCTCAAGGAAACAGAGAAAGTGCAACCACCCAGCCTCCTGGCCCCAATCCAGTGATCCTGGAGGCTCACCTGCTGATCCTGGGTCCTGAGTAGACTCCCTGCCCCGTGTACAGGGAGCATGTTATATCACACTGTCACATAACCTCAAATATGTATCTCGTCACAGCCTCCGGAACAGCAAGAGACTGCCACACAAGCTAAACCTAGAAAGGTGCTGACATTTGAAAAAAATAATTTTTTAATAATTACCAAATCAGGTATGATGAATCATCACCTTAAATCATTGCTCTAGAGGTTATCAATGTATTTTCAAAAATGGTCCAAATGATAATTTAACTGAATTTGCTAAAAGAGAGTAACTCTGGAAAAATGCGATTTGCCAATCAGGTCACTCTAAATGGATTCTTTATTTGGTTTCATAATTAGTTTCGAATTTACACATGGCTGACACAAAAAAGATAAGGAAAAGCATAAGAAGCCAATTATAAAAGTTAAAAAAGCACAGTATATTAAAGTCATAGTTCACATTTCTAAGATTATGAACAAAACACTTTATAAAGAAACATTTAAAAGACATATTTAACTAACATAAAGAGCTATTTTTGAGTAAACCCCATTAATTACATTCAAAAGATTTCACATTTTAACTGAGTATCTGAAAATATATTGTTCATTTATGCTAAGAGTTCTTCTTAATACATCAAAAGCAAAACAAAGAACTATTCTTTAATTCTTCTAAATGATGGTATTTAAAGCTACTGGAATGTCCCTTAAAAACAGCCTTTAGTTGTCTTATACCTGAAATTTATAGTGTTTCGAGAAAAACAAACTTGCGTTATTATTTTATAAAGTCCAAAAAGGGAATACTAATGAGTAGATCAACCTAATTAGCAAACAATCACATGAATTTGCATGCTGATCCTAAGTCTTCAAAAGGATTTGTTCTAAGTATATTATTCATGGCAGAGCTATGTCATTGGTGGTATTAACTATATTAACAGATCCTTTTTTCACCTCCCTTGCTGATATAAACATTATCCACCAAACACTGATGTTTAATCATAACAAGCTTAAAATTCATGATACTGAATTAATGAGGTTTCCTCTATGCTCAAACATAAAAAGATAACATATTACAACTCAAATGATAACAATACTGTAAAACATCACTAAAATCAACTCAAAATGAGCTATTGATGTTCCAAAAAATAGTTATTTACTGTTACATTACAAGATTCAAACTTGATAGACATTAATGATGTACTGCTCTTGTTTTCTTTGTAAGTAGCAGTATCAGTCTCTCCCAGCTAGGAGCTCAATTAAGACTTGAGTCCTACTTTACCTATTAAAGAACTTGTATCTCCTTGTTTGTGAGATCTTAGCTACCTCCCTGGAGTTTTCCTTTGGTTACTTGTCTACAAAAGAAAGAGTTACCTTCTAGGCTGGCACGACATGGAAAATAGCTCATTCCCAGAGCCAAAATCAACGCCAATGAAGCACAACAGTGCGTGATCTGGAGTTTCTGAGATTCTCCAGAGCTCTTCCTAGGAATGCACTACTCCACACCAAGTTCATCAAGTGTCTGAAACCAAACCAGCTGGATTGAGGTAAAAGGCTCACTGCAAATACTTGAAGATGGGAAAAGCAGGATCCAGAGATGGAGCAAAGCTACACTGCTTATCACACACAGTTTAATGCCTTCCAAGTGCTATTAGCTGTCTTACAACAAAGCAGGAACGACAGGGCAGGGCCGGACCAATCATCCCAGCAGGCCAGGTAGAAATAAAAGGAAGCTGAAGTCTGGAACATGGCCCAGCCCTGGAGGCACCACTAGGGAGGTAAACAGGCCACAAAGTGTGCTGGGGCAAGGCAGAGTTACACTTCTTACTGTTGCCTTGGGCCTTCCACCTCATAGCTACGCAGCATTTCTCTTAAAACATAATATATAACAGCACATTCATCAAATTATACTAATTCCAACACACAGCAATACCAAGATGTTCTCTCTGAATTCATACACTTCACGATCTTAGTTTTTAAATCTAAGAACAGCCCAACTGAAATAGCACTGGTTGTGGTGCTGAAGTAACTCTTTAAAGGTAACATAAACAAATATTTATCCCCTCCATCATTACCACTGCTTTCTGTTTCTGAAGTTTAGAATATGGATCACCATCTCTGAACACACTCCAGCAGAATTTACAGATCTCTAGGATGACTTTCTGACACTTAATACACTTTTTCAAAGCTGAGTTCTGGAAGCACAAATCAAGAGAGCTGCCAATGCACTTCTACTCATGAAACCACAAGTGAAGCTTTATTTGTAAACAGCAATTTGTCAGACAAAAAAAATCAGATCACAGCAGTTAGTGAACATAACACCATGCTACACCAAGATAATAATGACCTGAACAGCAGTTATTTCTGTGTGTGCACGGTAAACACTTCTACATATCTATAAAAGGAGAACATGTACTTCCTCAAAGATGATCCCTTAGTGTCTCAAGGAATGACCACTTGGATGGTCTTCAGACAAAATCAGGAGTAAGATCATAGTCTCATGAACTATATTCTATATAATTTTTGCAAATATTATGAATCAGCCGGGCGTGGTGGCTCACGCCTGTAATCCCAGCATTCGGGAGGCTGAGGCAGGAGGATTGGTGTGAGTTCAAGACCAGCCTGGGCTACAAAAGTGAGCTCAAGGCCAGCCTCAACTGCATAGCGAGACCCTGTCTCAAAAAGACAAAAAATAAAATAAAATAAAAATAAAAAAACAAATATTATGAATTACTTAATCTGTTTCCATTCAACACACAAGCATTATCCAATAAGGAAGCATAGTGTATACATAGTAGAAAGGACCAAAATAAATCCTAAAGCTCTTATATTTGACGAAATGTGAGTCAAACTTTGAATACTGGTTTTAAACCAATAATTAAAAAGTCTACAAGGAAGTATTAAAACAAATGACAGCAGGGTGCCCACCTTAGATCAGGATTCATCAACAAAATTGTTCTTCTACAAACAAAATTTACCATTTAAAATTTCAGATCAGGATCCCTATAAAAACAAATATAAGGCTTACTTTTCCTATTTATGGTCTGTTATCCACATTTATTTCATTTCTGTAAAAACATGTAAATCTAATTTTTGAAATTATGGGTGAATGTGTATATTTACAATGAACTCACTTTGATTAAAACAGCATTGGAGAAAAACAAGGCAAAACAGTTACAGAATGGATGAATAAGCGCTTCCAATAACTGAAAGATGTCGAGGCAGAACGTATGAACAACTCTTACACTGCTCACTTGATGACAACTTCACATTATTTACATGAAGAATCCACATTCTGTAGTATAAAAAAGGGAATGTAACATAAGCGTTTATTTGCCAGCATACATACTATCATCTGAATTGTAAACTTTATCTTAATTTTCTTAAAAATAGGTGATCCTAACCTACACTGGAGCTATACCTATCTGCACACTTCATTCGCAAATTTCAGGAAAATGATCTTAATTTTTTAACAGAAGTTGTTCATACAAAGCATAGTTCTGCATGAATTTGAACTGTTTACATAAGGACCCATGCCTGCAGAAAAAAATAAAATAGTTGTGCAACTGTCTGTAGCCCTACTTCAAATCGTTTTTGCAGAGCTATTTCCTCCCTATTTTGATGGGTATACAAATTCTGCACCGAAGCAGAAATAATTCCAGTGTTACCAAGACAAAAGATATTTTATTACCTTACAAAGAGAATATCATTTCCCCCATCACCTCGTATTCTCTCTCTCTCTCTCTCTCTCTCTCTCTCTCTCTCTGACACTCACACACTCACAAACCTGAGCAGCCCTGTGAGGAGACCCAGGGACTTCCAAGCTCAGGATCACTCTGCCCAGTGCCCACTGCACAGCACACCATGGTGCAGTCGCCTCTCCTCGAGTCTGGCGCGGCGGCCAGTCGTGGCACACTACACGTCTTGGATCAGCGCACACACGACACCCCACACCACCCTGCTTCCTGGGTCCGAGCCGTGGCACACAGCAGGTGCCCTCACCGGCTCTGCCAGGCGCGCTGACCTGGAACGGGATCTACTCAAGGCAGACGGACCTGCCCTGGCTCCATCCTAGTCACCCCAGGACGGGTCCCTACCCGCCTCAGGACGCCGCAGGGATGGTGATCCCCACCCTTGCTAGACCACAGGCAAGGAGACCCGCGGATCCCGTCCCACCCGCACCGCGGTCTTCCGCACTGGCAGCGGTGGGGGTGTGGAGCGCGCCGGGGGCGGCGCGGGGCCGTGACAGCGGGGCGGGGGTGCCCGACGGTCTCCCCACCCGCAGCCCCCGCGCCCGCCCCGCGCGGGAGAAAGCACCGGGCCCCAAGCGCGCCGCGCTCTCCTGAGTCCGGTGCGGGCCTCTTGGGGAGAGATTCAGGCTCAGGATCACTATCAAGGATCGGGACCGCGGACGGGGGAGGGGGCGACAGGCGGCGCAGTGGCACCGCCACAGCACAGTGTCAGTGGCTTTGGGAGCCATAAATCAGCTTCTCCGCAGCAGAGGCCCAGCCGCCGAGCCGCCCACTTCCTATTCCTGTCCCCGCTGTCCCCGCGATGCCCGCCGCCCCCAGGGTCCCCGCCAGCTCCCGGCCCGGTCCGCGCGCGGACGGCGGGAGAAGCTTCCGAGGCTCACCTTTCACCACCCGGTCGGTCGTCGACAACTTGGGGTCGCTGGCCTTGGGCTCGGACATCGCCGCCCCGGCCCGGCCGCGGGGCCCCGAGCCGTCCGCGCCGCGCGAGAGCCGAGCTGCGCTGGATCCGCGGGGGCGGCGCGCGCCCGACCCGCTCCGCCTCGCCGGGACGCACGCGCGCGCTCCCGCCGGGCCGGTCACATGGGCGGCAGACGCCCGAGGCCGTCGTGTCAGCACAGAGCCGCCGCGCACCGAAAGCAAGCCGCCGAGTCTGCACGCCGCTCCGCTCGCCGTGCCTGCTCCGCTTGCGCGCCGCTCCTCAGTCACACAGGCGCAGCGAGGAGCCCAGAGACACCGTCCCGCGCGGCCCGCCCTCCGCCTCTGCCGCCCCCGCCGCCCCCGCTGGCCGCCGCGCCTGCCCCCGCCCCCACCGCCACCTCCACCTCTACCTCCGCCTCCTCCCCTTCCTCGTCTCCGCCTGCCTCCTAGCGACCTCAAGCACCTCCCGCGCCCCGCCCCGGTGGCGGCACAGTTCCGCACGCCTATTGGTCAGAACTCGCATCTTTCTCATATAGGTCCCGCCTCCGCTCCCGGGCATCCTCCGCCTCCTCATGACCCCGCCCCTCAGCCGTCAGCCCCGCCCTGACTCTGATTTCCGCAGAGGTATTGGTTCACTTGTGCGTCCCTCACGGCCAAGTTCCTCCTCCACTCTCGGGCAGCCTCCGCCTCTCCATAGGCCGTCCCCCAATAATCCTCTATCCCTCCCCACCCCTTCCCCGCCCGAACCTCAAGGTTCCGCACGTTTATTGCTCAGGATTCACGTCCCTCAACTTAAGGTCCCGCCTCCGCTCCGGGCTGCCTCTACCTTTCCGATGACACGCCTACGCCCCGCCCTGATATCCATATTCGCATGCTCAATGGCCAGCGCACACAGGTCCCGCCTCCTCTCTAGAGCGCCTTCCCAGCGGAAAAATCCCCGTAGCCTGCGGGCTGGGCTTGCCTTGCTGTGGCTGCTTAGCTCTACCATGGGCTGAGCCGTAGTCCTCCCAAGTGAGAGAGGCGTCTGTGGAGTGACAGTGGGATGGGGCAAGGGACGCAGGAGCTGGACAGCTAGGCTACGTGCACAGCCTGCGGCCCCACCTGGGACTGGTCGTCTGGGCGGCGCGACCTGGAGTGGGGACTCCTGGCTGTCCGCAGCTGAGCTTCCGCGCCCTCTGCCCTCAGGCTTGTCCCTATCCCAGGTGGGATACCCGGCTCCTAGGTCCTGCAGACTGGGGCGCCCAAGGCACAAGGAGGCGCCTTCCAATGATGAAGCCCGGATAAAGTTCAGACTCTGAAGCCCAGTGTCCTGAGGGCCTGAAGGCCCCCGAGATGAGGAGGGCACACCCGCCGAGGCTCTGGGACCAGGCAGCAAACTCCGGGTGTGTGACAGACACTGTGGGGAGTGTATGAGTGAGGGGCACTGGGGTCCAAAGTGGGACCAGTAGAATCCGGGCGTCCAGGAGCACAGGCCAGCTCCTAGTCCTCTATCTGCTCCAAAGGGGCCGCTGTGAGGCTTCCAGGGCACCGCAGAACTGGCTGTCAGCTGTTGGGGGCTGCTCTCTCTGGCTAGAAGGCACCTTGAGAGTGCCGGTTGCCAAGACCTGTAGTGAGGAGGGCTGACTTTAGGAAAGGTCAAGAAAACAGGTCCAGAATTTCTGCACCCACGGACTCAACCACCAATTGTTTCTAACTTTTTGCCATACAGTGACAAAACACCTTTGAAGCAGATCCAAAGGCTTCGACGTGGGCAACATGGAAACGTTTTACAACAGAGATAGGAAATCAAAGCACACCTCTTAGGCACAATCTGCAGTCCGCTACAAGTCTAGGACACCGCCTAGCTGTGGTATGCATGGGAAAGAAAGTTATGAGTCATAATCACTTTATAACACAGCTTAGTAGCCGGGGGTGGTGGTGCACGCCTGTAATCCCAGCACTCAGGAGGCTGAGGCAGGAGGATCGATATGAGTTCAAGACCAGCCTGGGCTACAAAAGTGAGTTCAAGGCCAGCCTGAACTGCATAGCGAGACCCTGTCTCAAAAAGACAAAAAAAAAAAAAAAACACAGCTTAATCGCTGAATGTGTGGGTGTGGTTCCATAACTGGACCCCACTCTAAAGAAAACTAGACAGCATCATTGTACATGGTTATGCCGATCCATGCCTTGCCTGTGGAATTAACAACCAAGTCATGTAGTACCCAGCTGTTCACCCAGATACACAGCTACCTGCCCCTACCTTTGTCTTCTCTTGTTAGGCTATCCCAGCAGTTCTTGACTACTTTTCCACTTACAATCGTTTTGCATTTTCAATTTACATTTTCAAAAATGTAAATTCTTAGTTCAATTTAGTTCAATTTCCAGGATCTGATTGTGGAAATATCCTCCGTATATAAAGAAAAAGTAGGGGGCAGGGGGCAGAAACACAATATTATGTCTACTGAAAGCATCTTCCATTTCAAAGCCTGACCCTGAATCCAGTGAGTGACCATGATGATCAGATTGCAGTCACTGTTTTGTCTCTTGTAAACCAAAGCATGCACACTTAGTGTGTGGGCCTCTGAAAATCTAGTGTTGGGAGAGACATCATCTAGGGACTAGTGAGCCTCCTGATTACCATAGAGGAATCCTGCATTAGACTTCACCTGGGAAAGAAATCATCTGCTCTTATGTTACTCTATGAAGATTTGAAAATGTTTGTTGGGATTGTTATTTATTTTGCCAGTTCAAGAAGTAAAATCCTTAGAAGAATGCAGAATTGTCATGTTAGTATTACATAAAGAACCACCAGGAGACTAAAAACATTTTTATCTCTTAATACATGAGCACCAGATCATAATTCTGTAAGTGAATTATTCATGTGCCAGTTTTGTTTTGAAGGATGATGCTTAAGTGTGTAGAATAAAGAATTCTGTGACTTAATTTTTTCATTTAAATCTCAAAGTCTTGTTATGTAAGTATTGTATGCATACTGTCTTTGCAAATATTTTCATTCAAGTTGCTACTTCCTTTCGCTATTGGAGAACACTAACATGACACAGCTTCATCACAACTAATAATGAAGGTAAATATGGCCCAGATATGGTGGATTTAGAGTCATGTTAATACTCTCCACAGCTGACTTCCATTAGTGTAAGTCATCACGAAGGGAAAACATTTTCATGTAAGTGTTCTGCTAGATGAGAGGCATTTAGAAAAGAGAGAGCGAGACATTATATCCTATTTTCAGGATGGCCTGCTTTTGAAATTATGAACTTTTCTTTGGCTCTTGGATGAACTTACCATCGTTTGGACCAGTGAATACTGGCTTCTGAGTTTGGCCTGCTGTCTTGCAAAGTTGCTAGTAGGTGGCAGGCTGTCTGTCCTGGCCCATGTTTGCATTGGTGGCACATGGTGCAGAAGATGCCTCCAAG
Organism: Myocastor coypus; assembly: GCA_004027025.1. Classification (NCBI taxonomy): domain Eukaryota; kingdom Metazoa; phylum Chordata; class Mammalia; order Rodentia; family Myocastoridae; genus Myocastor; species Myocastor coypus. The sequence continues at coordinate 74,899 of PVJA010006002.1, forward strand.
TACATCTTCTTGGAGATGGCACATGGATGTGTGCTTGTCTTGGAGATACTTCCAACAACATTCCTCGGGTCAAGTTCCATTTCATATGTGGTAGACTCTGGGAAATACACTGCTTTACATGGATTTTATTTGAGGTTCAAACTAAAAGAGCTTTTTATCTGAATTGCTTTCAAAGTGTTACAAGCCTCAGCTTTCTTCAGGAGACAGTTTTATACAATTTTATAACTTAGTCTGAAAGACCATCAAAACATTTTTATGCCATGTATACTCAGGAATAAATGTATTTTTCTGATCAAGGATAAAGGTACAATTCATCAACTTATTTGCCAAGATTAATATTGAGAAGTATATTTTTTCATAAAATTTACAAGAATATCCATGACCACTATTCATTTATATTGAATAAAGAAATTCTATATTTGTTTTACTTATATCTGTATTTTTATTTTATATCCAAGTTCTGGGCACAGAGTGGGTGTACAACTAGTCTTGCCCAGTGAGATTAAAATGCTTCAAAATTCACCACACAAGGTGTTTGTCCGAGGGCCTTGATGTTTATTGTCAGGAACAGTTCACTATAACGGAAAAAAAAAAAAAAAAAGCCGGGCGTGGTGGCGCACGCCTGTAATCCTAGCACTCGGAAGGCTGAGGCAGGAGGATTGGTGCGAGTTCGAGACCAACCTGGGCTACAAAAGTGAGCTCAGGACCAGCCTCAACT